>BLKR01005182.1:0-87256 GCA_011170035.1 Teleogryllus occipitalis
TATATATATATATATATATATATATATATATATATATATATATAATCAGACAAGTAATCGAGAAAAAAACCAGTTCGTAACAAACATCAATCTATTGTACCTATAAATACAGTAGACAACCAGCAACTCAGAAATGATTTCAAGCAAAGTTAGTAACCGCGAGATGTCCCTGGGAATGCACAAGTCATCAGAAGTCCACTCTGCGTTTCCTGAAAACTGCCGCAAGTCGCCAACAGTCACTCACAGTCTAGACTGTGAGTCACTAATCACATGACGCACTTAACCAATACCTTCTATTACTAGTAATAGAAGGTATTGACTTAACTCGGAGTAGCTTATCACCTCAACACTTCGACTGCCGCTCCTCTCCTAAATTACCGGCAGCGTATAAGGAACTCTGACAACATGGATAAGACAATTCACTTTTCCCCATAGGAGGTCATATGCAGTTTTAACTGTTTTTTGACGTTACAAAAATAAATAAAAATGACAGCTCTCTCGCCAGGTGCTGTGTTACGTCATGTGACCTGCTGTCAAGCAATCAGCTTGGGAGGGTTTGTTTACTATCTTACAGCCAGCGTTCAGCGTTGCCGCTCATTTGACAAATCGGCTTTGGAGAAAGTTTTGAAGATGATATCAAGACGTGTCAGCCTGTCAGTACGTGTTAATGTTTTGATATTTAATTAATCTGTGATGTAGGGGTGCCGTGTGCGTAATAATGTCTGGCAATCGCGCATTGAACTGTCGGAGTCGCTCATATGCTGCCGGTACTGTAGGGGGTGTTTCGTATATCCCCATAGCCACCCTTCGAGTTGCTGCCATTGTCGCCGGTCTCACTCCGGTGTGGCGGCCGCTGCTCTCTCCAGCCCGGCAGGGCCAGTATTATACGCGCACGTTTTCTTGAACCCCGAAATACCTACCCCAACATTAGTTGAATGAGTAGCAACGAAAGTTGTACACAAAATCTGATAACTAGAAATGTTCGCTCCCTTGTAATACAAACTATTTTGTATCGAAAAACGGACTACAAATTTGAATTATATTCCTTTTGTCAAAAACAAACAAACTCTCTTCTCCTCTCGCAATTAGCGTAGCGAGGGCTCAAGAAAACGTGCGGGGATATTACTCCCTCCCTATTATTACTAAACTGGCCCCCTTCCCAGTCGGGTGCTGCCGCCTGGCCTGGCCCTGGTGGCGCCTCCTGTATGCGTCACAATGTTTGCGGGAATTTGAAATGCAGCCAGTTACCAAAATCATCACCTCGTTACAAGACATTTAAACATATTGATAAAGCATTTCTTTTAAATATTACATCTTGAACACCTTCATCGTGTTAATTTTGGTAGGTTAACGTCGAAAATTGTCATTTTGTACCACTTTCAAAAGGTTTCACAACACTTCTCGTTTTCCATGCATCATGGTGGCCAGCGTCAACTTGGCTTTTCAAACGAAGTGCGAAACGAAGTATGTGATCACGTAGTTCGTGACGCAAACTGGTGTTGCGCAGAACGATCAAAATCGGTGCGCCGGAATAACTCACCCATGTCTTTCCACCATGGTTTGCCTTAAGATTTCGACAGAGGACGCGTTACTGGGCGCGGTGCAAATCCATGCTGCTGGTCATGCATGGAAGCGTGATCGTGAAAAGGTATAGTAAAACATCAGCGTTTGTAAACAATTTGGGAATTTGAAGAGTGTAGAATATTCTTGAAGCAGTAAGAAAAATATCACCTACGAACATTCGTTAACTTTACATGAGTTTATTACACAACTGTGAGGTGCACGTCTTGGCAATCCGGAACTTGTTGGAAAAGATCTTTGGAGAATCATTTTAAGGAAGAATTAAGCAATACAAATGTTTCTAGATTGAATGCACCATCTAGACAGTGCAACGTGCATTCATCAAGTTTCGCCTGTTTTCGTTAGGACAATGTAACGAGTTGCACAAACTGCAATGAATAGGACAGGGGCGGCCATAACTGTGTGAAAAGTGCTAGTCAGCGGAAGGCGAAAGAAGTTGAGTTATATGCCGAACATTATAGTCGTACGCCGACGGTAAAATATAGATCTACCCTGTAGCCTTATTCAAAAATCTACAGTGATTTCTTTGAACCAATTTCATAAGGAAAACAATATTTATCATCAATATTGTACTTTTCCAATGTTATGTTTTGCAATTTTCGAAAATACAGTTCATCAAAAATGAGACCTGGATATGGTACCATGTTCATTTAAAATCCAACATTTATTTCATACGTTTTAATACAAAGCCAAGTATGCTTTCAATTTCCCAACATTACATTGCCGTCAACCCGCTAACACCTCCAACCAGCTAGGGTTGGTCAGTATTTAAATACTTGTATTTGATATACTTGTTTTAAATCCATTTTGCATTTGAATAACTGTATTTTTGAGTTTTATTGGATGTATTTAAATACATCTCTAAAATGCATCTCCAAAAAACTCAGAAATATAGTTATTCAAGTATAAAATGGATTTAAAACGAGTATTTCAAATACAAGTATTTAAATACAGCCCAACCCTGCGACCAGCACAACTATTTTCCTTCAATAAAGAAATTCTATCATAATCATGCCACTATTTAGAGTTTTCTGTGGCTCTCTCGAGGCCGGTACTGTGTAGTTTTGGTAGCAACTGTTGAAAGCGCAAGGCGCCTCCAGAAGAAGCTGCGCAGAGCACAAGTCGCGGTTCTATGTTCGTCCCTCAAGCGCTGTGTCTGCGAATTGAACCTCCGTAACTCGGCGAATGTCCACTTCACACGCGGCGCCGTGGCCTGCTAGTCGTTTGCTTCGTGGACGCTCTTCACGGTCGCCGTGTGTCTCCGCTTGTGACGGGTAAAAGTGCTTCGGTATGTGAAGGCTTTTCCACACACGTCGCAATGATAAGGCCTTTCTCCGGTGTGCCTGCGCTTATGCTTATCTAAGCTTTGACGATGGGCGAATGCATTACCGCACACGTCGCAGGGATATGGGCGTTCTCCAGTGTGTATGTGTTTATGATCAGCTAAGGTTCTTCGATGAGCGAAAGCATCACCGCACACGTCACAGCGATATGGGCGTTCCCTCGTATGAAAGCGTAAGTGATTATTGAGAGAATCTCTGCGACTGAATGCCTTACCGCATACGTTACAGCTGTGCGGGCGCTCGCCGGAGTGCAAGCGCTTATGAGCGAGAAGATTGCTGGATTGAGTGAAGGAAGCTCCGCAATCACTGCAGCTGAACGGACGCTCTCCCGTGTGTGTACGCTTGTGTTTGACGAGAGTAAATTTGTCGCGGAATGCCTTTCCACACACCTTGCAGCTGTACGGTCGCTCTCCCGTGTGCGTGCGTTTGTGAGCAATGAGATGGGACTGCTGGGAGAACACTTTACCGCACACCTCGCAGCAGAACGGCCGCTCTCCCGTATGGGTACGTTTGTGACTGTTGAGAGTGCCTTTGAGGTTAAATGCCTTACCGCATACATTGCAGCTGTACGGTCGCTCTCCCGTGTGCGTGCGCATGTGTGGGACAAGTTGACATGACTTGACGAAGGTCTTACCACACACGTCGCAGCAGAACGGCCGCTCTCCCGTATGGACGCGCGTATGTAAGACGAGACCTTGTTTCTCACGGAATGCCTTTCCGCACTTCTTGCAGCAGAACGTGCGTTCCTCCGTATGTGTGTGCGTGTGACTGGCCAGGTGACCTGATTGAGTGAAGGTCTTACCACATACGTCGCAACCGAAAGGGCGCTCTCCCGTATGCGTACGCTTGTGAACAGTGAGGTTGCTGAGCCAATTAAAAGCAGCTCCGCAAAGGTCGCATCTGAACGGGCGTTCTTCCGTATGGATGCGCATGTGCCTGACAAGTGAATCTCTCTGAGAGAATGCCCTAGTGCACTCCTTGCAGCTGTACGGGCGCTCTCCCATGTGGGTGCGCTTGTGAACAACAAGGTGGCTACGCCATTTAAAGGTAGCTCCACAAACGTCGCAGTTGTTCTTCTGTTCTCCCGTATGCTTGCTCTTGTGAGTGTTGAGTAAATGAGCGGTTGACGCCTTACAACTCCCGGTGCTCAAGTCCGTCTCTTCTCCCGCGTGCTCGTGCAGCTCCGACTTCGGCAGAAGTGTCTGGCTCTCCTGTGATGCACCGTCCCAGAGTCTCGTTGCCCTCCGTTGCTGCGTCATAAAGTTCTCCGGTTGGAGATTGTTCGTTCCTGGACACACACGAATGATTTTTAGCAAAACGAACGGCAAATGTACACGTAAACTTCCGCGGCTCGATGACTTCTTGGCTGTCCGGGTGACGCCGCGCAGTGGGCTGAGAGGCCGACGTTTCGCCTCACATATCGCAGGCTTAACTTTTTGCCTGTCATGCCCTGAGGAAGCCTGCGACATGTCAGGTGAAACGTCGACTTCTCAGCCCACTACGCGGCGTCACCCGGACAGCCAAGAAGTCAAAGACGAAAGGCAATCATGGTACTTCTTAGACCACATTGTCGATCAGTAGACCAACAATAGGATCTGGAAATGAATTCATTCGTTCATTTCCAGGCCCAATTCCAATATCTGTTTCTTAAATGTAAGTTCACTATGCGCACGTTTTGTTGGGTACTCCTTCTGCTTGTTGTGGGAGTAGTGCCAGGAATGTTTGATGCTATTTTGTTAGAAGTGTTTAAGAATCAAATCGTTTGCCGATGCAAATATTTGTAACTCGGAAGCGAAAATGTCTAGTATTCAAATGTTGCTAACTTGCTTTGTGGGTATGTTGGTTCATCATTCAACTATGTATAGGAAAAGAGATTCTGGAGCTCAAGAAAACGTGCGCAGATTATACTATTTCATACGTCACACAGTGGTTTAGTGTTTTGAATTGATATTCGTTAATAAAATTTCTGATTTAATAGTACAACAGGCCGACATTTATGCAGTGTATATAAGTTAACTGTATAATTGTTATGTGAGAATAAGTGAAAATGTACTTGCGATGTGTAAAAGTCATACTGATAAGAATGACTCCGCCCAGACGGTTAGTCATGCTTGAAGGCCTCGTGCGCACTGGGACGGTACGGCGCGTTGACGGGAGTTTTTAAATGTTCAGCACGTAGTTTCCCATAAGGGTGTGCGTACTAGTGTAGAGCGAATATGAATGTGTCCGATTTAATTATGTTCATCCAGAATTGTTTTGAGTTGTAGTTAAGTGTTTTTAAGGTATTACAAACTAGGGGGTGTACTTTAGTTGGTTAACAAAACTACCTGTATCATTGAGTAATATTTGACAAATTTAAAATCCTATATATTTATAAGAAGCTTTGTCGTGTAAGTGAAATTTGGTACATCTGTGCCCTGTGAATAAATTATACCAAAATGTAATTTATACCACAATATAATTTTTTTGTAATGATTTATTACTTCATTAATCAGTGTAAATTATTTCTATGTGTCTTATTTGCAATAATTATTGTATCTTATCTGTGCCGATTAAGTTTTTAAAACAAGTAATGCAATTATGATTCAGTCCCTTAGAGCAATTAAATTATATACAATTACTATACTTTCCAAAATATTTATTTATATAGTATGTTTGTCAAAAAAAATTCATTTTAGCTTCAAATTTATCGAGACATTCTGAAGTACTGAAATAACTGTTCACCTTCCACCAGGTCGGGATAAAATAAGTGAAATTTCTCTTCTGTCATTCTCGTTTCGTTTAGAAGAGAATCTGAGCTTTATTCTAAACTTTTTCTCATTTTCTTCTTCCGCTAATCAAAATGAACACAATACGATTTCTTCTTCGCGTAAATTATGAAGCCGTCGCGTACGATACAAACCCGGAGAGGTGGCTCAGTGCATCAACTGATGTCAATGCTGTGCCTCTGACCGGGAGTCCCAACGGCGGCAGGATTTTCGACACTAGCTTGTCAGCTAGGTCGAATTTAGTTGCTGCCTGGAAGAGAATTCTAGTCGGCTGCTCTGATCGGTAGTTTTCCGTGGTTTCTCCGATCAACACCCGGCGAGTGTTGGAGCAGTACCCTAACAAAAAGGTCACGGACCGCGCGCGATACTTCCTTCCTCGTTTCATCTTCCTTGTCCTATACTCCTTACTTACACACACACACACACACACACACACACACACACACACTACCACACTTGCCAGGAGACCGGTCGGGGGCTTAGACCTTGTCCCGACTGGGGCGGTGCCCTGCTGGTGGGAGATACCTGGTGGAGGGAAAACCCCGCTAGTCGACGGTAGGACGGCGCCTGATCTCACCATCCAGCGGGAGATGATCACCGCCACCTCACGATGAAAAACACGCACTACACTTATGGGACTAATAGCCTCTGTAGATGACCGGAATCACTAATAATGAATCAATCAATCGCACAATACAAGAAACGGAACGAGGTGCCAAATTGACTCAAAAACTAGCATCGTAGCCTTTCACGGCCGGAGTTAATATGAGAGAAAGTTTCCGGGCTGGTAGGCTGTGGTCCAGTTGGCATTGAGGAGCCACACGTTTCGTCCACGTCTGCGATGGACATCTTCAGTGGCGTCAGCGTCGTGGGGGTAGTCTCCGGGTCGGCAGCTGGCTAGCGACTGACCAGTAGTAGCGACTGACTGGTCAGTCGCTAGCCAGCCGCCAACCCGGAGACTACCCCAACGACACTGCCGCCACTGAAGATGTCCACCGCAGACGTGGACGAAACGTTTGGCTCCTCAATGCCAACTGGACCACGGCCTACCAGACCGGAAAATTTCACTCATCTTGACTCAAAAACTGTCCGAAGTGCCCGTTCAGTCTCCGCCAAGTGCGTGCGACCCACACACGAATTGCCCCCGATCTAGTTTGCGCGTAGTTGTTTTCCACAAGTTTTGTAAAACCTTGTTACTTCTCCAGGGTCATGTGTTTCTTTGACTTCTGTATCCAGGATTTTCTAGAGACGAAGGGTCCTTATGGCGAAAAAAAAATTTTTTTTCTACTTACTTGAACTTTTATCAAGATTGTTTTCCTCTTGTGTAGGTTCCATTCCTTCATCTGTTCCATTGGCGTAATTTTCTGACGCATCAAGATCATCCATCAGTTCTCCTCTTTGTTCATAATCAAAATGTTATTTTTTCCTAACCAAAATCACAGGTAACAAGCATTCATTTTCCAGAGCAACATCTTGCCCAAAAGATTTTTTTTCATTCAACTGCATATGCTGCTGTTTTAAAGATGGCCTCACTGACGTTCCCACATTTCCAGCAGAGGTTTCTCTAGACTCTTCAAAGAAAAAAAACAACACAATGATTATTTCTTCAGTGCCAGTACCAGTTTCAGGTGAAAAACAAGATATTAATTTTTAAATAGACACAATATGCCTGATTTAACGTATATGTGATTTTCTTCCAATTAAAAACGATTACTCTCGTTTTCGTTATATTTATGACTTTACTTGCGATTAATTGTACGACAGATTGCATCTACTTCTAATATGTTTTATAGCATGATCAGTTACAAAGTTAATAACTAACTGTTTGTAGTTATCGGCATATGCAAGTGAACATTCTGTTAAATTACATCTCCATTTACAATGGCAGCTGACTCCATTTTGAACTTAACTCTTCAACCAATTTACAGGGGCTTACACAAAATATATTGTATCCGCTTTTTATAATATTCATTAATTTTACAAATAAAACTTTCAAATCTGCAAGTTAAAATCATTAAATTCGGCTTTAAATTACTTGACAATCAGTGAGTTAAGTGAGTTGGTTATTTAAAAAGTGAAGCTCCCGATATTTCTATACTTAAATACAGTGCGCCAGGAAAGTCTCTCCGCAGTGGCTCCTTGCTGTGTGCAACAGACATTATGTTGTAGTACGAGCTGCGGTAGAAAACGTTAATTGTGTACTCACCACAATCATAAAAGATGCTAGAAGTGTTGTCCCCTTCACTTGTTTCCCAGTGATCTGGTTGCTACCAACATAAATGCAGTTTTTAATAGGAGGCCCTGATTCGGTTCACGGCGGAGGCTTTCCTAGCGCACTGTACAACTATATAGTTTGATACCAGTAAAATGTCCGCATTTTGAATATCATTGTTTTAAAATTAACTAGTGATGCTGCTAAATGACACATACTTTCTCGTACCAGTTAGTTTTCTAATTTCTTTTGTCTGGGTTAGCTTTTCGATTTTGTCCCACACTCATCCCAGCGAGCCATCTACCGGCGCCCAAACTACGTTTTTGCACATTTTCTCAATTGTTCGGTCCCCTAATGGTCGAATTGAAATGAGAAGACGACGCGATCACTTTCGTCGATTTGTTAGTGACCTTAAAGTGTAAAAATAAGAGAAAACGCAAAGCGTGGTGTAAAGATTGGTTTACAAAGAGAAATTAATACACTCATACAAGATTACTAAAATAGTTGAATTCAGATCCTAAAGATTATCGTAATTATTTGCGGATGAATGAAGAATTCTACCAAAATCTGTTGTCACTTGTAATTCCTCTAATACAAAAGAAAAATACAGTTATGAGAACTTCTATTTCTTCCTATGAGAGACAGTTACTTTGAAGTTTCTTGCAACGGGTCGAATGTCTCAAGTTTTCTACTATAATATCATCCCAAGCTCTCGGCAAAATAATTCCGGAGACATGTGAAGTTATCATCTACAATGATCTACAATGTGCTGAAAAAAGTGTGTCATAACTATATGTAGTGACGTGTAAGCTCCCGATTGGAGAACTGTCACAGCTGGCCGAACAGCTGACGAAACGTCAAGTTCAACTGTAGAAAAACCGCAGCAAACACTATTAAACACATAAATACAACACACGTAAAAACGCTACAGGCGTGCCGGAGGGACCGGCCCACACGCTCAGGTATACACTCCCGCGCAGATATACAGGATTGAATTTTGATTCTTCTCCGGTCGCTTGCGCAGGTCGCTATACTTGGATTTCTGTAATCTGGTTGATGACAGCTGATCAGCTGTAACAGTTTCGTCCAATCGAAAGCTGAAACGTCACCACAATGACGTCACCATGATGACATTTTAGCTCTCGATTGGATGACACCACAACAGGTGAAGTGTCATCGGCTAGGTTAGAAAAGAGAAGTGTACGCCTGTGCAGTTTTGGCTTGCGGCCGCTGGCACACACGCTCCGGTTTACTTGTACAGGTCACCTGTACAGGTAAACCTCACTGGTATACCGGAACGTACTAGTATGTGCCGTGCCTCGAAATATTGTAGGAGAGTAAAACATCGTCCTATGTGGAAGTTTTTTGTTAGAAAATGTGGAGCCGTTTCTGAGAAAACGTTGAAGCGTTTCTGTATATGCGAAATTTGAAGCTCTTTTTCACAGATAACTTTTGAGTTTTGAAGAAACTTATTTGAAAATCATTTGAAGCACTCCTACTAACAAATGCAATAATGTACACAAATAGCTGGTAATTTAAATATTAACGGCGTGAAAGATATTTCAAAAAAATATATTTGGGTAATTTTTGAAAAAACAAAAGAATACATCACTATGGCATTTGTGATAAGTTTTTCAGCCCATTTACCTCTATCTGTTAAAAACATTTAAATAATAAGTAAATGATTTTCTAAAAAATAGCTCCAATATTTGCTTACATTTTTATAACACTGATTACACATTAAATTCAATAGTATAAGTGCCATTTTCATTCAAACTTAAATTTTTAAAATTTAAGGAAAATATGTGTTTGTGCTTTGTTTGGTGAAGAAATTATCAAAAGTTTATTACAATTATTTCGAGAATAATCACAGTATTTAACTGTTTTTTGTTTTAAATAAATACAATACAATAAAAAGATATCGCTGAAGGTTTAGTAGGTACATGTTGCAATATTACAGATTCTACAGATGGCAGATTCTACAGGCTCTGAACAGGTGGGGTAGAATCGGGAAACATCGAACCAGCAAAAATGTAATAAAATGTCCAAGAAGATCTCATCCTAGATTATGGTACGGAGTGAGAAGTGTTTCTTTGAGGTCTTTGGTCTCAAAATTTTAGTTTTTAAGGTTCTAAAATACTTCGTTTAGGAGTTATTTAATGATATAGATTCAAAAATACAGCATAGTGTTGCGGGTTGCATTTGACATGAATATTTAAATGCGTTTTTTAAAACAAATCCTTCGTATTTTAAAGGTAAAGTGCAATTAGTCACATCTCCATGAAATTATCTTTATTTAGAGACCTCATTTATAAAGATTGTTGGCGTGTAATAGTAGCAAAAGGTATGTATGTTACTGAAATAATATAGGAGATGATAATAATTATACAAAAAATATGAGAAAGTATGAGCTGTTATTACACCACTTTTTTGTATACATAGTGTACAGAAAATTTTGTAATGCTGCAAACAATTGGTGTAGAAATTTTATGAAAATTCACATTCTGGAGACCCTTATACCAAAAGAGTGTTTTTGACTGTCTCTCTATCTGTCTTTCCAACTGTCTCATGGAGAACAAAACTAGCACCTGAATCATACACAGACTCTTCTTCTGATAACTCTGGTCAAACTCAAGGCCCTGCAAATTTGAAATAGATCTTTTAATTTTTGGGTTCCTACTTTATATGAATGGGGCCACACAGGTAGCTCACTGGCCAGCGTGCTTGTTTTCCATGATGCAATCCTAGGTTTGATTCCTGGTCGAGGCAGATTGTAGTGTGCACTTTCCTTGCAATGTCCCATTATCTGTTGCTGTGTGATGATGAGAAAGCACTCTTCTCAGATTGAAAAGACCAGAATAGGGCATAGAGATGTCTATGTGCTAACCACACGTACCCCTTAACCCATGGTTGCAAGGCTGTGACACTGCTGGTAGGCCTTGGTCCCGACAGAGGCTGTTGTGCCAGTACAGACAGACATTTCAAATGAATGTGTGGAACAGTTTCAATATTTTCTCAAAAATGAATCTGTCTCCAAATTTGTTCTTTAAATTGACTGCTCAGACAGAGAATCATACTCTTATACAATGGTAAAAGTAAAATTTTCATTAAAACTGCTGAATTTTCAGGTTTATTAAATTATTAGTGGTCGTGGTGTGATTTTGAATAAATTTTTATCAGTTTTCCCAAAACTGCATTATCATGTCACAATTACATATTGAAAGAGATTTTTCTTTTCTATGATATTCCAAAAACCTTATTTCCATTTAACTATCAGGGGGCTGAAAACTTGAGAAAACTTTAAAAGAAATAATTTTTTTTATAAAACACAACTTCTGGTGAATACTGTAACAATCCAGGATCCCCAGGAATGAAGACAGGGCAAAGAATAAAGATAAACATGTAATAAGTGGTATTAACATCAAAGGCGGGGACAAATGAAAGCGGTGTCGCGTAGCGATAATTTTTTGGAAGTCTAAGAAGACGCGACAAAATCATAATGGGGACAATATAGTTCAGTAGCGTTTGTCGAGTGAAACATTTTGGAAGTTATTTGAAAGAAATCGGTTCACGCGTTCCAAAGATATAAACAATTTAGTGAAGTACATTTTAAGCACACAACTAGACACGATAGCCATTGTTGTAGCATAAGATCTAATGTAAAAAGTTGTTTTTTTCAAAAAATTAAGTAAACGCGTGAAGCGATTCAAACGAAACTTTTGGCATTAATAGAAGAAATTATGGGGAAAATTATGGCACTACTCACAACGCGGAGAAATTTCGGGGGGCTACGGTATAAAAGAAAATGTAAATTGTATAAGTGGGAAATTCCAAACCAGTCGTATGACGTCAGAGCGGTGGAAGGGGATCGACCGTCTTCAGATTAAAAGAACTTTGGAAATTTTAGATGGTAGAAAACGAAATAGAAAACGGTAATAGCATTCAATTTGAAAATGCCTGAGAATAATAAAGAGAGACGACCCAGAAAGAAGAAGATTAACTTAAAAATATATAATATTATATAGAAGACCCGGAAGTGATCGTGAAATGTTCGAGAAAAAAAAAGAGGAAGTCTCGTGACAACAATGAAAGAAATAACGCGGGGAGGATAGCTTGAGAGGGACGTATGTTGAAACGCTCCGCGGAAATTAAAAATTTTGTTAGAAAGTTGTGCTAATCACGCGAGCAAAGTTAATTTTATAACGTTTAGTTGTAGTGGAGAAAGTTTAGAAGGTGAAACGCGGAAAATTATTGAAAATTTTTCAAAGAGAACGTTGTTCGCGAATGTAAACAGTCGCATCATCAGCCGTGTGATTAAACTCGTTTCGTAAGTAATAAACAGTTATAACGAAGAGACATTGACTATTTAAAATGAAATTTTCCGAATTACGTGTGTGAAAAATGGAAGGATGCTGTGAATGGACAAACAAAAGGACGCTGCGTATATTTGGCGAGGGTGATGCATGAGAACGGCGCGGTGCAGGTCGCTGAACTCAACGAAAGGAAAGTGCACTAACTTTATTTAAATTGGTAATGCGCATTGATAAGAAGAAAGAATAGACTCATAGCTTCTAATGTACAAGGCCAAGTTTTGTCAAATAGAAATAGATTTTAGTGAAAACAAAAAAATAGAATGCGCATTCAAGTATGAATGATTTGGTTTTAATCTTATAGTGTAAATCTTCAGTGTGAATGAGAATTTCATGTTTCTAGGGTATTGTTTATTGTGTATTTAGTGTATTGTGTATTGTTTTTCGATTTTGTGTTGTTTGTTATTTGTTATGCCTCTAGCAGAGGAAGGAGAACAAAAAAAAAAACAGATAAAATAAACGATGTCGAACGTTGTTGGTTCGACATTAAACCAATGCAATTGGTCTTATAAGTATGTGTAGTTAGATGAGGACCTACGCCCACGTGCCCGAATACTACGTCAGGATCCTGTATAGGTCCGCCACAGCCTCACGCCCAGTATTTATATCTGTATGAATAAATATCAGAAAAGCAGCTAGGCAACGGGCAAATTTCAGATGTATGTATTTTTGGCAACCCAACGTCAGGCATAATAGTGGACATTTTGGTAAGAACTATAGATGAAAGGAGCACAGGTAAAGATCGTTACATATTTTTTGTAAATTAGTTTTGAGAAAGAAAAGCAGAACGGATAGGTGACGTGTACCATTACATATTTGGCAGCCCAGCGTGGGGGCCATTGTAGAAGGTTTTCGGAGGTAGACATAGGTACCGTTACATATTTGGCGCCGCAACGCGGGTCGTGAGTAGAACGAGTACCAGGGCACTATAATAGTACGCAAGTGGGCTAGGCAATCAGGTCAAAGATCATTGTAACCATAACATATTGTATTTCAAAATGGAGACGCGTAGTGGAAAAATGATAAGCATACGGGATACGTCGGATTCGGAAACAATTTCCGCTCGCGATGAGGACGAGGAGGGCCAACGTTTACAGGACGTAGAAGTAGAAGGGGAGGGGAATATTGCGATAAACACGCAAAGTGCAGATATGAGCCAGGAAGCTGCAGGTGAAATTGTTCCTGAGGTGCAAGGGGTACCCGAATCCACCCTTTCCATGTTGCTACGTGTAATGCAAGAAATAAGAAGTGACAATGTTAGGTTGGAGAATAATTTGCAGAGGCAAATAGAAGGTAAATTTGAGGAAGTTGTGGAGCAGAATAAAGGAATAAATGCCGCGCTGAACAAATTGCAGAATGAGGTGCAGGTCGCGGTGTCGAAAGTTCAAGACGAAGTAAGCGCGTTTAAAGTGGAAACAATCGCGCGTTTCGCCAGGTTAGAACAGAACGCGAAAACGGGGGAGGAAACATCAGAAACTCGTTTCGCGGTACAAGAGGTGTTCAACCAACAAATTAGTACAGGTGTGGGTGAAATCCAATCGACCGTGGGCACCTTGCAACAATCGGTGCAATTACAAGAAACGCGATTGTCAGACATAGGCAGGAATGTGCAGGACTTCAAAGAAGTGGCGCGACAGCAAGACGCTCGTATAGGTCGTGTAGAAGAATCTATCAGTGGGATAGATAGAAATATTATAACGGCTGTTCAGGGAGAATTAAATAGTCGGAAATTGGCAGATATAGGATCGACAAAAGAAGTCGATAAAGAAATTCTGAACAAGATAGCAGACCTAGAGCAGCAGGTGTATGCAGCGCGAAGGGCGAATGGCAATGGTTACGCAATGGGGCATGCGACGTTGCCAAATTACCTGCGATTTCATGGGGAAAGCAGAGAACAACCATACTCATTTCTGACGGCACTCGAGAACTATTTTAAAGTAAATAACATTCCGGAAGGAATGAAGTTGAGATTCGTAGAGGAAGCCCTTAGCTCTAAGGCGCAGTATTGGTGGCAGGCGCTGACACCAACACCGGAAACATATGGGGAATGGAGGGCTAAGTTTCTAGAACGATACTGGAACCAACACCATAGGTTCGAGTTGAAATACCGGCTGATGTCAGAACGGTATCGGAAAGGAAGCGCCGAAACTATGAGCGATTTCGTCACCCGGAAAGTTAGTGCATTTAAGGTATGCAGCGAAGAATTTAACCCGGCGGAAATTATTCGAATCCTCATTCGACAGATGCCGAGCGGGATAAGAAATTTGCTTTGGAACAATATGCCGGAGACGATTGACGCGTTAATTGAAAGAGTAAGTCGGTTCGATCAGGCGAACGACGAGAATGAACGGGACGGGCGTGACGGGAAAGGTCCGAATTCCGGTAATGGTAATGGCAATAACCGATACAATGGAGGGCGATATCGGCATGATAATGTGTGCGCAATAGAGGTGCGCGAAGACAAGCCTCGAGGGAGGGAAGAAAAGTCACAGGACGGACAGGTGCAACGAAAACCGAAGCCGAAGGACGGCGAACGAGCAGGCGCGGAACGATCGGAGCAAGAAGCCAGGGATCGTAATCAGGCAAAGACGGAAGGGGCGCAAGGGCGATGGGAACTAACGGCAAGGAAGGAAAACTAGATGCGTTTGGTGCGAGAAGGTGGATCGAACCAAACGAGAGGCAAAAGGATGTCGTGACAATTGTGGCAATAGCGAGCATTGTGGTCGAAGGTGATGAATTGCTTCGAGAGGAAACAACAGAAGGCGCAGGGCCAAGTAAATGTTTGATTCTGCAAGGCAGGTGTTACGGGAAGGAAGTTCGAGCGCTGGTAGATACGGGTAGTAGTATTAGTGCGGTATCGGAAGAATTTTGCAAGAAGGTGCAGAAAGAGGGGCATATGTTGGTAGAACTGCCGACGCGGAAGCTTCGCGTGATCATGGCTAATCGAAGAGCGGCAAACACCACAGGGAAGCAAATCTGGTTGGAAATAGATTTAGGAGAGGTGACAATAGAGGTAGCAGCAATTGTTGTCCGGGGGCTGATCCGTGACGTCATCATTGGGATGGATGCACTGGATGCTTGCCAAGCCGTTGTCGACGTGAGAGCGAGGAGAATAACGCTAAAGTCGCAAGGTTTTATTGGAAGCAGGTCAGTGGTCGCTCAACTTGATAGTACGGAGGCGGAAGGAAACGAGCTTCAGGCTACCATGGAAGAGACTCTTCAGAATGTGGAAAGGGCCGCGGAGGAGGTCATCGATCAAGAGGGCTGTCCGGTGCGAGTTCGCCAGTTGCTAAGGGAATTTATTGAAGTTTTTGGGGAGTCGTCAGAGCCGGTGAAGGGCTACAAGTTTAAGCTGCAATTGAAGGATACTACGCCGTTTTCTACGAAGCAATATCCCGTACCACAGGTGTATCATGGGCAGGTGCGCCAGTTGATTAAAGAGATGGAGCAGAAGGGCGTTATTAGAAAGGCAATAACCCCGTACGTTAGTCCGTTGGTTGTAGTAGTAAAGAAGAACGGGAACATTCGTTTGTGTCTTGACGCGAGAAGGTTAAATACGGTCACAATTCCACGATACGAGACGCCACCTACTGTAAGTGAAATGGTTATGAAGTTAGGAGGGGCGAAGATCTTCAGCGCGTTAGATTTTTCATCCGCGTATTGGCAAATAGAGGTAGAAGCTGGATGTCAGCAATACATTAGTTTTAAATTTGAAGGAACTGTATATTCATTTACACGATTGCCATTCGGGTTAAAAAATTCTGGCGCAGCGTTGATCAGGTATCTCGACGATGTGATCCCGGCGGACTTGAAGAACACCATAGTGATGTACGTCGACGACATTATTTTGTTCTCACCTGATTTGGAGTCCCATTTGAAGGATTTGAAGAAATTATTAGAGATTTTCAGAGAGTACAATTTAAAATTGAACTTAGAAAAGTGTGAATTTTGTCGTCAAAAGGTGCAGTTCATGGGACACGAAATCTCGAGTGCAGGGATGAAGATACAGGAGAACAAGAGAGAATTGATTCGGAGTTTACCACCACCCAAGAATGTGCGAGGATTGCGTCGACTTTTCGGAATTTGCAATTATTATGCGCGATTCGTAAAGAATTACTCGCAGAAAGTAGTGCCGTTGTTGCACCTGTTAAAGAAAGGGAGCAGGTGGCAATGGACTCAACAATGCCAAGAAGCCTTCGAGCAGTTGTTGAATGCTTTCGAACGCACGTACGTAGTTCAATACCCCGATTTTCGTCGCCGTATGTACTTGCAGACAGACAGTAGCGGGTTCGCATTGGGGGCGATGTTATTTCAGTTAGGTGAATGTGGAGAGCTGCAAATAATTGCTTTAGACAGTCGCACGTTAAAAGGAAGCGAATTAAATTTTGGAGTGACAGAATTGGAAGCACTTGCTATTGTGTGGGCGACCCGAAAATTTAGGACATTGTTGGTAGGGCGTCCATTCACAATTATTACGGACCACAAGGCATTAACATTTCTTATGAGAAGCCACACTCACAACGATAAGCTTCTACGCTGGACTTTGTGGTTACAACAATTTCAATTCGAGATCGAATATTGTGAAGGTCGGAAGAATTTGCTTCCAGACTATCTGTCAAGGATAAAGGTGAAAGAAAAAGGGATGTTTGAGAGCGTAATGACAGTCATTAGAGTACGAGAAATCAACCCACGATGGACGACAAGGGCGGTGATCGATATGCAACAGCGCAACGGTTTTGTGCAAGAAATCGTGAAGATGGTTAGTGGTCAGCCCTACGACGAGAATCAAATACGAAAGGAGAAGGATAAAGACGTGAATAATTGGAAGATTTATGAAAATATACTATTAAGAAGAACCGGTAGCACAGGAGAGAAATTTCGGATATGGATTCCAGAGGAAAATCGTAAGGAGCTAGCTACTTCCACGCATGAGCATTATGGGCATTTTGGAGGGGGGAAAATAGTGCAGATATTAGCAGACTATTGTTACTGGCCGAACATGGGAAAGGAGGTGAGGCGAATAGCGAGTGCATGTGACGTGTGCCAGAAGACCAAACAACCGAATCGGCATTGTGAAGGAGAATGGCAAGCAATCGTGCCTCAAGGGCCTCGAGATCTCTATGCAGTAGATTTATACGGCCCGCTGCCGAAGACGAGGTTTGGCAACCAGCATTTATTCGTCATCATCGACGTGTTCACGAAGTTCGTGCAGATTTTCCCCATACGAAAGCCCAATGCAGCAAGTTGCGTCCGCCAAGTAAAAAAAATTTATCGAAATGTGCGGAAAACCGGCCCGGATTCTAAGCGATAGAGGAACTCAGTTTACAAGCGACAGGTGGAGAGAGGAAATGGAAGCTCTAGAAATCTCCATTCACTTCACAGCTGTGCGCCACCCTCAGAGTAATCCGAGCGAGAGAGTAATGCGAGAATTGTCACGACTATTCCGGGTATATACGGCAGAAAACCATCGGGCATGGTTTGAGGCGGTGCCAATATTGAATGACATCCTCAACGCGGTACCGCACTCCAGTACCAACGTGACGCCGTGGGAAGCGCACTTCGGAAGAAGGAAGATGAGACCATTTGACCGTATTCAGATCCCACCAGAAATCGGCGGTGTACAAGAAGTGGCAGCAGGTCAACAGATAGTGTACGAGCAGTTACGGAAGTCGGCAACGAGTAGGAAGAAGGCCCAGAAGCAGTGCCAACGGAGGACGTTTAAAGCAGGAGACAAAGTATTAGTCCGAGCGTCTCATTCGTCCTCGTCGGAACAGAAATTGTTTCGAAAATTCTTTCCGCTCTATGACGGCCCGTACACTATTAAAAAGGTATTAAATAATAACAATGTGGTGTTAGTAGACAGGAATGTAGATAAAGGAACTCAGAATATTTATAATGTGAAGTTATACAAAGAACTAGGATGATAATTGGTAATAGCGAGGTAGCCTGTACAAGAAGTTGAGAGGAAAATAGTTCCAATGTTAAAGAATAGCTTTGAGGAACAAAGATTAGATGTTAAAAAAGGTAGTTTTAAGGAATAGGTTAAGATTAGTTGTAAAGAGTATTTTATAAACAAGAAAGGAAGATTATTTAGATTAAGGCACAGGTGGAAAAGGGGTGAAAAGTGTAACGTGTGATAGTGCGACAATAGACGACGGTAGAGCGTGTCGATGTAGTACAGTGCAGATGCAAACACTAGCCGATGCGTCCGTCGCAAATCTCCAGGGAAGCGGTAGTGTTGTGTACTTCAAGCATGCATTGTTCGCTCAAGGTCAAGTTCACCAACACAGTCAGCGAGTAGCCGTTGAACTGCAACAGGTACTGAGTGAAGTAGGAGGCGTGTGGGAATAAACAAGAGTAACGATGTGTAGTGATAGATGTAGACTCATCATGACGGTGTCATATCTGAGCGACATCTTAGGCGGGGGGAGATGTAACAATCCAGGATCCCCAGGAAAGGGCAAAGAATAAAGATAAACATGTAATAAGTGGTATTAACATCAAAGGCGGGGACAAATGAAAGCGGTGTCGCGTAGCGATAATTTTTTGGAAGTCTAAGAAGACGCGACAAAATCATAATGGGGACAATATAGTTCAGTAGCGTTTGTCGAGTGAAACATTTTGGAAGTTATTTGAAAGAAATCGGTTCACGCGTTCCAAAGATATAAACAATTTAGTGAAGTACATTTTAAGCACACAACTAGACACGATAGCCATTGTTGTAGCATAAGATCTAATGTAAAAAGTTGTTTTTTCAAAAAATTAAGTAAACGCGTGAAGCGATTCAAACGAAACTTTTGGCATTAATAGAAGAAATTATGGGGAAAATTATGGCACTACTCACAACGCGGAGAAATTTCGGGGGGCTACGGTATAAAAGAAAATGTAAATTGTATAAGTGGGAAATTCCAAACCAGTCGTATGACGTCAGAGCGGTGGAAGGGGATCGACCGTCTTCAGATTAAAAGAACTTTGGAAATTTTAGATGGTAGAAAACGAAATAGAAAACGGTAATAGCATTCAATTTGAAAATGCCTGAGAATAATAAAGAGAGACGACCCAGAAAGAAGAAGATTAACTTAAAAATATATAATATTATATAGAAGACCCGGAAGTGATCGTGAAATGTTCGAGAAAAAAAAAGAGGAAGTCTCGTGACAACAATGAAAGAAGAACGCGGGGAGGATAGCTTGAGAGGGACGTATGTTGAAACGCTCCGCGGAAATTAAAAATTTTGTTAGAAAGTTGTGCTAATCACGCGAGCAAAGTTAATTTTATAACGTTTAGTTGTAGTGGAGAAAGTTTAGAAGGTGAAACGCGGAAAATTATTGAAAAATTTTCAAAGAGAACGTTGTTCGCGAATATAAACAGTCGCATCATCAGCCGTATGATTAAACTCGTTTCGTAAGTAATAAACAGTTATAACGAAGAGACATTGATTATTTAAAATGAAATTTTCCGAATTACGTGTGTGAAAAATGGAAGGATGCTGTGAATGGACAAACAAAAGGACGCTGCGTATATTTGGCGAGGGTGATGCATGAGAACGGCGCGGTGCAGGTCGCTGAACTCAACGAAAGGAAAGTGCACTAACTTTATTTAAATTGGTAATGCGCATTGATAAGAAGAAAGAATAGACTCATA
The DNA here is from genome assembly GCA_011170035.1 of Teleogryllus occipitalis. Lineage (NCBI taxonomy): Eukaryota > Metazoa > Arthropoda > Insecta > Orthoptera > Gryllidae > Teleogryllus > Teleogryllus occipitalis. The sequence continues at coordinate 19,919 of BLKR01005182.1, forward strand.
GCTTCTAATGTACAAGGCCAAGTTTTGTCAAATAGAAATAGATTTTAGTGAAAACAAAAAATAGAATGCGCATTCAAGTATGAATGATTTGGTTTTAATCTTATAGTGTAAATCTTCAGTGTGAATGAGAATTTCGTGTTTCTAGGGTATTGTTTATTGTGTATTTAGTGTATTGTGTATTGTTTTTCGATTTTGTGTTGTTTGTTATTTGTTATGCCTCTAGCAGAGGAAGGAGAACAAAAAAAACAGATAAAATAAACGATGTCGAACGTTGTTGGTTCGACATTAAACCAATGCAATTGGTCTTATAAGTATGTGTAGTTAGATGAGGACCTACGCCCACGTGCCCGAATACTACGTCAGGATCCTGTATAGGTCCGCCACAGCCTCACGCCCAGTATTTATATCTGTATGAATAAATATCAGAAAAGCAGCTAGGCAACGGGCAAATTTCAGATGTATGTATTTTTGGCAACCCAACGTCAGGCATAATAGTGGACATTTTGGTAAGAACTATAGATGAAAGGAGCACAGGTAAAGATCGTTACATATTTTTTGTAAATTAGTTTTGAGAAAGAAAAGCAGAACGGATAGGTGACGTGTACCATTACATATTTGGCAGCCCAGCGTGGGGGCCATTGTAGAAGGTTTTCGGAGGTAGACATAGGTACCGTTACACGGTCTTTGTCTGACGTTCGCCATCATTTTGTTTAATTTCCTTTTCTTTTTTCTCGAACTCATTTTATTTGATTTTCTTTCACATGGACTTCTTCAACATTTCTTTTTGGGAAGTAATTTGCTACCGACTAAGCTTTTTACATTTGGTTTTTGTTCTTCTCACTCGGGCATTGCTTTTCGCCGAAAAAGTGAAAGTGCTTTCAAGAAACTCGTGTACATTTTGGGTTTAGAGGTTTAGGGTCGTTACGTTTATAGTTCGACTTTGCGGAAGTATTTATATCTTTGTATTTTGTTAAGACTTTTTTCTTTTTTAACGCTGGTTTCTGGCATCTTTAAACTTTTAAATCCGAATTTATACCTTCACAAACATTTATGCACCAATATTGTTCTTTCAGCCTTTATTGTACTGACTATTGTCAATCTGTGAAGGTAGGTACTTTTCTCTTAATTATAAAATATTTCAATGAAACAAAAAATTAATAAGTGCATGTCGATATACATAGAGCAATATGTCAATTCTTTCGTTCTGACAACAACCCCCCGAAAACAAAACAAAAACAATACAATGTCACTGTATGATTTTTTAAAAAATAGAGGGTGGTGACGCAGTTCTGGCTTCAGATTTGGATTCAGCGCGTCGACATACATAGAGAAACATGTATCAACTCTTTGAGGAACCGATCAACCCCCACTCACCCGCCTAAGAAATAGACTCCCCATTACCCGTTTTCCTTCAGTATCTCACCGACATCAGATAAGCTAAGAATATTCCTTGCATTTACCTGTCTCTCCCATCGTATTTCCTTTCTAAACATGTCACTGCTCTCTCACGAAATTTCCTGGCAATAACCTTGGTTGAAAGTACAACCTAATGAAATCAGTATGAGGGACGCGTCAAGAAGTTATCCACTTCACACTTTTCTGATAACGAGCTCCATGGCTGAACGTTGTACTGTCTGTCAATGTAAAATAAAAATTAATACAAAAACGTCATTGGGCCTGACTATCTGTATCTGTGATTGTGTAACATTGTTTCAATATGATTTTGCACTATCTCTCACATACACAGCCTGCAATGGCTCTGTGGCTACCGTCGCCTCCCCAGACACGTTGACCGAAGTCCTAGAGTTCGAATCCCGATGGAAGGCACTAGACAGCCACCTCGAATGCAAGCACTATTGTCTGGAAGAGAATTCCAACGGTCGGCTGGTCAGATCCAGATTTATCAGTGGTTTCTTCTAACAATACCAGGGGAATGCTGGAGCATTACCGTAACAAACGGGCCACAGAACTCGCGAGATTTTACAATGAGCATTGTCCTTTCCTCTTCTCTTATACAGACATACCAATCTTACGTGCACTTTACTACCACGTATATCGGGATCCTTAGAACTTGTTCCAGTACAGGAGGCATCCCGCAGGGGGGGGGTGTCTTTCCCAAGCCCACGTATAGGTTGGAGTCGGTTCCGATCACCCACCGGGGGAGGAACACACATCTCCCGGAATTATATTTTCTTACAGGACTCAATGACTGATTAGTGATTCCGGGAACGTCAACTCCTAAGGTTATCAGTCACGTAAGTGTAATTCATGTTTATATCGCGGAAGGCGCCCTTCAGCCGCTACACGGTCAGATGTCGCCGACATACCTTCGGTTAGCGGTGTTTCCCCAACCACGTATCTCCCAACAGCGGGTCACCGCCCCAGCCGGGACAAGCTCTAAGCTCCCGACTGATCTCCCGGCATGTAAGATAGTGTAATGCATGTTAGTGTAAGTGGAGAGGATAGGACAAGGAAGAGGAAGGAAAGATCGCGCGCGGTCCACGGTCCGTTTGTTAGGGTTCTGCTCCAGCATTCTCCTGGTATTCATCGAATAGAAACCTCGGAAAACTACCGATCAGAGCAGCCGGCCGCTAGAATTCTCCTCCAGGCAGCGACTGAATTCGGCCTAGCTGAAAAGCTAGTGACGAAAATCCTGTCACCGTCAGGACTCGAACCTAGGACCTCCCGGTCAGAGGGGCTGCAGTGACATCAGTGGATGCACTGAGCTACCGCTCCCGGTGCCTGGTTGGGGAAATCCTTACATGCCGCGACGTGTTCCACCATCCAGGGAGGGGGAAAGATTACCGCCAACTCTCTCGCAACTCTAACTTACTCGCCAACTCTAAAATGCATGCACTACACTGACGGAACTAATGACCTAAGCAGTTGACGCATCCGAAAACACCAATCAATCATCAGAATAGACCGACCTGTGCTATCTTCACGTTCGACTCAGACGATGCTCCGAAATCTTGCACGTCGCGGTCCACGAAACTTGAGTTTCGTACTCTAACCTCTAAACGAAAGAACCCAGCCAGTCATCACTCAGCAAACATCCATAAAAGCAAAGAAGCGGGCAACATCAATATACGAGGCGTAGTTGTTATCTCTCACGCAAACCTCCATCTTTACAACTCTCCACACGCGCCATCGTTCACCGCTTCGCCCTAACGTCGCCTCGAAATAACAAAAGAAAGCCGACGGGGCACGTGCTCCTCTGGCGGCGGGCCGGCGAGATAAAAACACTCGCGCAACGGATTCCGCGGATGACTCCGGCCCAAGAGCATGGAAAGGCCCTTTAAGAGCACGCTCGGAGAGTGCCAAAACTAAGTGTTGCCAACGCAAGAACGCCGACCGCCTGGTATGTGCAGGCCTTGCACTTTGTGTGGGTTGGTCGGGCGGTACTTTATTAAAAGGACGATGAATCTCGTAAGCTTGAAAGCACGCCCCATTACGACCAGTTACGACCGTTCCATGTGAAAATAAAAGCCTAAGACGACTTTTCTGGATTAGGGATATTTTGACACTATATGTGGAAATAAACTGCTTGGAGAGAGAAAATGGTAAAATTTAGGAAAATTGTTTATACTTAGGTTATTTTAACGTGGCATCTGAGGGTAGTATCTCCAAGATGAAATATGGCACTACTTTTTGCGTCTTTCTGGGTCCTGCCGCAAGATGTCGCATGATCGCGACCGTATTAAGCAGTGCTGCAGATCAAGCGACTCTAGCGGCCCGACGGAGAAAGACGCGAAAAGACGTGTCATATTCCATCTTGGAGATACTGCCCTAAGATGCCTTGATAGAAAAACCCAAGTATAGGAAACATAACACGAACTTGCATTAGCAATTCATCGGAAAAATAAAGATATCAAACAAAAGCCAGTATTTATTAACACAATTTAAAAAACGTAAAAATAATTAATAAATAATTTATTTTTTTTGTTGGGCGCCAGTGCATAAACTGTGTCTATTTAAAACAAAAGATTTTAGCTAAACGTTTATTTTTGATGAAAATATTTTGAGAAATATTACATGATTCACTTCGAAAGGAAATTCAAATCGGTCTAAATAAAAATAATACTCCGATCTTAAAGCAAATTTTAGTAATTTGTTTTGGTGTAAATTTCGCTTAATGGTGTTGATAACACCACCGACTTACCCCAACTCTCACGAATATTAATACCTACTCCTGGAAAACAAAATGACGTTTTAATCATCTTCAGGTTACACATTATTAAATGTTGCATTAGTTTTTAATTAAAAAGAAACACAAGGATTTTTAAATTCAGAGAAAAAATTAACCATAATCAAGGTAGTATGTTACCAAGAATTACTTCCACGATTTTCTCAATTCAGGCTGTATATTTTGCCTACTAAAGTCACTTTAAAATTTGAAATGTACGTGACATTGTCTTATAATCTGTTGTCATTTTAAATGTTAGTCTGAAGCTCGTTAATGGAAGGATGCTGGTGGTAATTGGCAAATTACTGTCATTGTTGACTCGAATTCAATTATACTTATGCAAATAAGAAAAAACAACCCAAAGTAAATTCGTTAAAATCCGTCACCAGTTAAGAACATTCACTCTTTGAAAATTTTCAGGGAGGCCAGAATTTTGACTAAAACTAAACATTGCAATTATTTGCATTTTATCGCTAAATAAAGTAACTAAGCCTTCACCGTAATACCCGCAAGTAAATATTACACATGCTTATGCTAAAGAGATAAATTCTCTGGTTACAAAACAAGTACATATGATTACATAAACATTTTGAAATTGTAGGAAGGAATTTAAAATGATTCTCTTGTATCTAGTACAAAGAATTTGTTTTATTTTATTTTACGTCAAAAAAACAGTCAAAACTGCGTATCACGTGCTATGGGGAAAAGTGAATTGTGTGCACATTTTCAAAATTCTGTGATCCCTACACTAAATTTGTTATCTACTTTACACTACACTTGTTACACACACTACACTTGTCATCTACTTTATTAAATTATCTCTTTAGTAAAAAAGTGTAGAAATAATAGTATATTTCTTTGTTCATTGTGACCACCATAATAGCAGAACGATGAAGTCGTCGCATTGAAAAGCTTGGAGTTCATAATGATGTTGAGGAATAGGAGCCAAATTGTAACACTGGAAGTAAGAAATGATGAGACCAGTTTGATGAGTGTCGTGGTGTGAAGATTATGATCTATATAATGAACTCATTTGAATATGACAGCTGCTAATGATGATGATCAATCATTTCAAACTATTTCGATGTTCCCTATATGAATCGTGAATATCTTGAGAATGAATTATCAAGACTTGTTTGTTCTTATAGGTCGTATAACGGGTGTAGCAATACAGAATGTACTCATCAATTGCCTTGAAGAATTAATATATTATGTTGTATTCTTATATAAGTGAGATAGAGAAAAATTATTCTCGAAATATTTATTAATACGATATCTATTCAACTTCTACTGCAGAAAATCAAATTTTAGGATCAGATGTTTCATAACCGTTTCATATTTATTCATCATGACATCATTATAAATATCTGTTGCAATGTAATAATTTTATATAGATTTTGAAATTTAAAAAAATTAAATTAAAACTAATTTATTTTAGAAATTATGTTGATTTTTAGTTGAACTTCCACTAAGACATTTCAGTTTATCGTTCTGAAGTCTTGAAACTAAAGAGAAATGCGAAATTTAAAAGAGAAAATACAAGTAACATGACATATAAATATGGTAAGAGAGAGAGAGAGACGAGTTGTAACAAATTTAATTAAAATAATATTTTACTTGTTTCATTATATTAGTCATATAGAATTTCGAAATATCTGTCACTTTTTAATTAATTTTGAGTTTTTTACATTTAAATAATAAATTAAGAAATAACATTTAAGCACAAGAATAAACAGTGTCATGCTATTTACCCTCCGTCTGAAAACCTTGTCTTAGAGGGATACGATTTATAGTTTACAATTTCATTCCGAATCCTTATGTATCGGCTGCAATAGCACATCGGCAACACCGTTGCTTAGCACAAGTGTTAACGGAGAGGTTCTAGGGTTCGTTGAATACCAAGAATTTTCGAAAATTTTAAAAATTCTAAATATTTTCTGCATCATTCTACAACTACAATAATAAACATAGATTTTTCCTTTTATGAAATCTGTTCATCAAAAACATATCTCCAAATTAGGTCATGTTCAACTTTTTGAATATTATGAATAGTTTTACATGAAACAGACAATTTTTAAACAACTTTTTTCTCAAAAACGGCTCCAATTTTTTTCTTCGTATGGAGTAAAAAACAATATAGTAAATTGAGGTGGTTCAATTTTTAGCGATCTCTCTGTTTTTTTGAAAATTGCAAAAATTAACATTGTCGAAGTACAATCTTGTTGATAGAATGTTTTTGTTAAACGAAATCCTTTCTCAAAAATCAATTCTTTAAGAAAGGTGATTTACATTTTTTAAATAATAGCAGTTTAGCATAATTTTTGTAAATCTTCAAAATTTGCAAATTCGAATTTTCCACTATTCATTTGCTAGTCTTTCACGAGATATCGGATGGCAATTCATACTGCATACTGTAACTTGTAAACATGGCATTGGTGTGTCAAAGATTATTTCAGTTGCATTACGCCTACTTTCCATTTTTACTTTCTCGTATACATATGTATATACGAAGTAATTATACGTAGTATAGAGAAAGTTATTTAATGCTGCGGAAAATCGATTTCGAAATTTCAACAGAAATACAAGTTTTGAGGTCCCCTGATACCGAAAAAGCTGTTTTTTACAAAACGTCCGTCAGTCTGTCTGTCTGTCTGTCCGTTCGTCTGTCAGTCCGTTCGTCTGACTGTCCGTTCGTCTGACTGTCCGTTCGTCTGACTGTCCGTTCGTCTGACTGTCCGTTCGTCTGACTGTCCGTTCGTCTGACTGTCCGTCCGTCTGACTGTCCGTCCCTCTACCTGTCCGTCCGTCTGTCAGTCCGTTCGACTGTCCGTCCGTCCGTCTGTTCACCCGTCTGTCCGTCCGTCAGCCAATCCGTTAGTCCGTCCGCGTGTGTGTGTGCCTGTCGGTCGGTCCGTCTGCCCGTGGTCTGTGAACACCGCTAGCGCCTAAACAACGCGGACGATCTTTTCCAAATTGATGAAATCTCTGTGCATCTGGCTCTAGTTGAAGCTTTGAGATTTTCAAAAATATCCTTTAAAATTTGGGGGTACTTTACAAACCCCCACAAACATTTTCAAACTTTTCTCAAAAACAGCGCCAAATTCTTTTCTTTAAATTTCGTGTAAGAGTAAAGTATAATACACTTAGAAATGTGGCATAGGTCCGCTTTTCACGGTTAACTCTAATTTTCGAAAATTGCAAAAGTTTGAATTTTTTGGCGTCTTCCTACAACTATAAAATTGAAGACAGATTTTTCCTTCACATGAAATTTGTTGTCCATAAATAGTTCTTTCATTAAAGTCATTTTACATGCCGACAAGCGTCCGCATGCATGCCGTCGATTTTGGGCACTTCAAAAATTCCCCGAATTTGAGCAGGTCTGAGAACCCGCAAACGCAACGTAAAGTTATACTCTGCTTTAAAAATGTTCATTATCCAATGGTCTTATATGCTACACCCATACGGGATATGAACTGGTAATATTGCAATTTCAAAATTACAATCGCCGTAGAAAATACTTGAAGGTACTGACGATGCGAATAAAGTTTTGTACAGCTACGTTTTTACTATTTTTGCTAATATGCACAATAATGCACTAAGATCACCTGTAAGCTGTTCTTCTGGGATTCTGGGTAAGCTGTTCTAATCCTAATGTAAGATCATTCTCAATTAGTTTCCAAAATTAGCGTCGCAAAATCTTCTACAACTCCATTTGATTCTTCCCTGAATTTGCTTAACATTTCTATATTTTTCTCCCCTAATTTTTGAAGAGATTAAAACTCCACAAACTCCGTATAATGTGTTCAATTCCACTTCTGCAATTGCTCTATTAATCGTTTTGTATGTGAATCTATATAAACACTAAAAGACGACTGTTTTGTATATTTATGTGTATAAGGTGTTAGCTAAGTTTAATATGAATAAGTTCTGGGTCATATTCATTTGAAAATTGGTTTTTGTGTTCTGAGGAACGTAAAAGTGAGAAGTTGAACGTAAGAAAGTTAATTCATTCTCTAACATTACAGTTTTGTTTTCTCCGTATTCACTTGAAATGCTTCAAAATTAATAATTTCCAAGTCACTATTGTTCCCAGGTTTTTCCAAATTTATTTTTTAAAACATGGTAATAGACCTACGTATAAAAATTAAAATGAAATATTCCACGCGCTTCACTTGTTCACTTAAGGATGTCAACATCAGTATTGCCAAAGTCATGAAAACAATTATGGTGTATTGAGCGAAAAATGTCTTTGGGTCCTGGAGTTTAATCAGCGCCACGACCTACGTTGATCAATTTAGGTGGCGTTGGTATAATTCCCGACATACGAAGATGGCAGCTCCAAAACATGTTTTTAGGAATATTCTGGTCGGATCAGAAAACAAACCGGTAGCGGTAGCTCAGTGCATCAACTGATGTCACTGCAGCGCCTCTAACCGGGAGGTCCTAGGTTCGAGTCCTGACAGCGGCAGGATTTCGACACTAGCTTTTCAGCTAGGTCGAATTCAGTCGCTGTCTGGAGGAGAATTCTAGCAGCCGACTGCTCTGATCGGTAGTTTTCCGTGGTTTCTCCGATCAACACCAAGCAAATGCCGGAGCAGTACCCTAACAAACGGGCCACGGGCCGCGCGCGATCTGTCCTTCCTGTTCCTTGTCCTATCCTCTCCCCTTACACACACACTTACACCAACATGCACTACACTAGCACATTCCTGGAGACCGGTCGGGAGCTTAGAGCTTGTCCCGGCTGGGGCGGTACCCCGCTGGTGGGAGAGTCCTGGTTAGGGGGAAACCCCACTAGTCGACGGTAGGTCGTGGCCGGATCTCGCCATCCAGCGGGGGAAGATCACCGCCATCTCCCGAGAAAAAAACATGCACTACACTAACGGGACTAATGACTGAAACCGTTGACGCGCCCGGAAACACGAAAAAATCAATCAATCAGAAAACAAACTATCAGTTCCCCATCAGGAGACCTAGACGCGTCGAATCGTGTGTCTCGATTGGTGCACGGGAAGTGGTCTAGCCTTGAGTAACGGACCGCACAGTCGCACACTTGGAGTTGCTCAAATTCTGTATAGGGATGCACCACACAATACCACACTTGTCGGGAGACTGGGAATGAAGACGTAGTCCCGGCTAAGATGGGCCGCGCTCGCGGCACCTGCAAACGACGTAATGCAAACATGTAGGTTGGCTACGTAAGTAGTATACAGAAAGTAAAAACTATCTTCACGATTTTTGATCCATATCCGAAAAACATTACTAATTAAAAATAAAACTTTTGCAACTTTCGAAATTCTATAACTCTTAATGCAAATATATCAATATCATATTAAGTAATCTTGTCTTTATTTGAGCAAAAAATTTAAAGAACAAATTTAAAACCGCTTTTGAAAAAAAATCTTGTTTTTAAATTTGTCTTCATTTCACGTAAAATTGCATAAAATGCCCTCACGTTTTGAAACAATTATGCTTATTTAAAAATATAATATTCATCATATTATATTTAAATAAGAAACAAACTACATCTTTGATATTGTAGTAGTTCGAAAACGCAAAAAAATTAAACATTTGCAATTTTCAGAAATTTAGATAATAGTATTAGAAGTGGACCTGCGCCATTTGATGGTTTTTTTTTCTATCAGAGAAAAAAATAAAAAATCGAGTCTTTTTGAAAAGAAGATGGCAATATGTCGAGGGTACATGTAGGGAACTTCCCAAAATCAAAACATCCGTTTCAGATCTAGTGACATCTGACAGAGTGATGAATATAAATTTTGATGAAAAACCGGCAGGGATTCACCCATTCGTACCGCTCACAGAGATTAAAAAAAATCTGTAATCCAATTTTCCGGTATCAAAGATCCACCAAACGTGGAGTCTGACAACCCAATGCATTAGAAGGAGATACTTGCTACATACAGCAGCAAGTTATCCAATTAATTCTGTCGGACCCAATTGCAACTTGGCTGACCGGGAAGTCTTAGACTTTGATAAAAACTTGGCTGCACGAGAGACGCCGTATTCTAGGCATAGCTGCTATCGTTTCAGCCGTCATACAGCGATCTTCCTCAGGACGAAATACCCGGAGCGGTTGTGCAGGCATTTCTACAGGAAGGTATGCTTGAAAATAGATTTTTTTACATGGGAGTTTTTTTTGTTTTTTTTCCTCCCTTTCAAAATTCAAAATTTATTGCTTGTTTATCCTTGAAAATAGATTTTATTACATGGGAGTTTTTTTTCTCCCTTTCAAAATTCAAAATTTATTGCTTGTTTATCCTTGAAAATATATTTTATTACATGGGAGTTTTTTGTTTTGTTTTTTTTCTCTCTTTCAAAAATTCAAAATTTAAGTAGTATATGACTTAGTGTAGGGATCACAGAATTTTGAAAATGGGCACAAAATTCACTTTTCCCCATAGCACGTCATACGCAGTTTTTAACTGTTTTTTGACGTAAAATAAATAATAAATAAAAAAAATAAAAATAAAGGTCGCAGTACAACGACCAAAACGTTCACAACTATGCTAGATCGTGGAGTCTCCCGGACAGCCAAGTTTCTATCAAAGGGTTATCCACTTTCTTTGTATCAGAGATCCACCAGACACGATTATCTGTCAAAAAATCGCCCTTTCTCGCTGCAGCATTACAACGATTTCTGTTTACTACCGACGTACGCAGCAGAGGAGAAAGAAAAAACATCTTAATGGTTATCGACCACCGAAGAGACTACTCACATTGGAAAGGTTTCACATCACACCGCAACCTGAGTAAGTCATATGCATATTTTCCTCCGGTAGCTCCGTCAGATCTTCAGCTACCTCGTCCATCACTGCTCCATCGCCTCGCCTCGGGCAGGCGCGTACGAAAAAAAAAAAAAATGAACCGCGCGCCTGGCGGGGACGGCCATATTGGACAAGTGACTGTCGCCCCCGCCCTCGGCGGCGCCACGGAGCGCGCATCAATCATCACGCTGTCACGGCCCCCTCGATTTCTTTAGCTTATTAAATGGTTAGCCTCGGCGTCCGCTAGACCGCGCCTAAAACTCTACTTACACGAAGCTTTAAGCTACGCTCGTCGCCGTCGACAAATTAAGACTCGGGGGGTAACGCGTGATTCGAGAGAGAAGCTGGTCGGTTGGTTTGTTTGTTGGGGAAATTTGTTTGTTTTTTGTCGCCCGCTGATCTCGCCTCTCGTGCGTCGTCGGGTCGGATGGGGGAAAAAACGAGACGGACAATTTGTTTAGTTGGATGTGTTTGGTGAAGGGTTGTCGGCTGGGTGATGAGAGGAAGACAATGACGCTCTCCTTTTTGGGTACAGTCCGCTCGGGAAATTTTGTGTGCCGCAGAACGACGGGCTGACGGTCCTTCGAGAATGTTAAGTGGCTCAGGGCATCAACTGATGGCACTGCAGTGCCTCTGATCGGGAGGTTCAAGGGTTCCACTCCCCATGGTGGCAGTGTTTTCTATATTAACTCTGCCGGGAGAGGTGGCTCAGGGCATCTACTGATGTCACTGCAGCTCTTCTGACCGGGAGGTCCTAGGGTTCTACTCCCCACGGTGGCAGCATTTTCTATATTAACTCTACCGGGAGAGGTGGCTCAGAGCATCAACTGATGTCACTGCAGTGCCTCTGACCGGGAGGTCCTAGGGTTACACTCCCCACGGTGGCAGCATTTTCTATATTAACTTTAGCGGGAGAGGTGGCTCAGGGCATCAACTGATGGCACTGCAGTGCCTCTGATCGGGAGGTCCTAGAGTTACACTCCCCACGGTGGCAGCATTTTCTATATTAACTCTACCGGGAGAGGTGGCTCAGGGCATCTACTGATGTCACTGCAGCTCTTCTGACCGGGAGGTCCTAGGGTTTTACTCCCCACGGTGGCAGCATTTTCTATATTAACTCTACCGGGAGAGGTGGCTCAGAGCATCAACTGATGTCACTGCAGTGCCTCTGACCGGGAGGTCCTAGGGTTACACTCCCCACGGTGGCAGCATTTTCTATATTAACTCTACCGGGAGAGGTGGCTCAGGGCATCAACCGATGTCACAACAGTGCCTCTGATCGGGAGGCCCTAGGCTTTCACTTCCCACGATGACAGGATTTTCTACATTAACTCTACCGGGGGAGGTGGCTCAGTGATCAACTGATGGCACTGCAGTGCCTCTGATCGGGAGGTCCAAGGGTTCCACTCCCCACGGCGGCAGCATTTTCTATATTAACTCTACCGGGAGAGGTGGCTCAGTGCATCAACTGATGGCACTGCAGTGCCTCTGATCGGGAGGTCCAAGGGTTCCACTCCCCACGGCGGCAAACTTTTCTGTATTAACTCTACCGGGAGAGGTGGCTCAGGGCATCAACTGATGTCACAACAGTGCCTCTGATCGGGAGGTCCTAGGCTTTCACTTCCCACGATGACAGGATTTTCTATATTAACTCTACCGGGGGAGGTGGCTCAGTGCATCAACTGATGTCACTGCAGTGCCTCTGATCGGGAGGTCCTAGGGTTTCGCTTCCCACGATGACAGGATTTTCTATATTAACTCTACCGGGGGAGGTGGCTCAGTGCATCAACTGATGTCACTGCAGTGCCTCTGATCGGGAGGTCCTAGGGTTTCGCTTCCCACGATGACAGGTTTTTCTATATTAACTCTACCGGGGGAGGTGGCTCAGTGCATCAACTGATGTCACTGCAGTGCCTCTGATCGGGAGGTCCTAGGGTTTCACTTCCCACGGTGGCAGCATTTTCTATATTAACTCTACCGGGAGAGGTAGCTTAGGGCATCAACTGATGTCACTGCACTGCCTATGACCGGGAGGGCCTAGGGTTCCACTCCCCACTGTGGCAGGATTTTCTATATTAACTCTACCGGGGGAGGTGGCTCAGGGCATCAACTGATGTCACAACAGTGCCTCTGATCGGGAGGTCCTAGGCTTTCACTTCCCACGATGACAGGATTTTCTATATTCACTCTACCGGGGGAGGTGGCTCAGTGCATCAACTGATGTCACTGCAGTGCCTCTGATCGGGAGGTCCTAGGCTTTCACTTCCCACGATGACAGGATTTTCTATATTAACTCTACCGGGGGAGGTGGCTCGGTGCATCAACTGATGTCACTGCAGTGCCTCTGATCGGGAGGTCCTAGGGTTTCGCTTCCCACGATGACAGGATTTTCTATATTAACTCTACCGGGGGAGGTGGCTCAGTGCATCAACTGATGTCACTGCAGTGCCTCTGATCGGGAGGTCCTAGGGTTTCGCTTCCCACGATGACAGGTTTTTCTATATTAACTCTACCGGGGGAGGTGGCTCGGTGCATCAACTGATGTCACTGCAGTGCCTCTGATCGGGAGGTCCTAGGGTTTCGCTTCCCACGATGACAGGTTTTTCTATATTAACTCTACCGGGGGAGGTGGCTCAGTGCATCAACTGATGTCACTGCAGTGCCTCTGATCGGGAGGTCCTAGGCTTTCACTTCCCACGATGACAGGATTTTCTATATTAACTCTACCGGGGGAGGTGGCTCAGTGCATCAACTGATGTCACTGCAGTGCCTCTGATCGGGAGGTCCTAGGGTTTCGCTTCCCACGATGACAGGTTTTTCTATATTAACTCTACCGGGGGAGGTGGCTCAGTGCATCAACTGATGTCACTGCAGTGCCTCTGATCGGGAGGTCCTAGGGTTTCGCTTCCCACGATGACAGGATTTTCTATATTAACTCTACCGGGGGAGGTGGCTCAGTGCATCAACTGATGTCACTGCAGTGCCTCTGATCGGGAGGTCTAGAATTTCGCTTCCCACGATGACAGGTTTTTCTATATTAACTCTACCGGGAGAGGTAGCTTAGGGCATCAACTGATGTCACTGCACTGCCTATGACCGGGAGGGCCTAGGGTTCCACTCCCCACTGTGGCAGGATTTTCTATATTAACTCTACCGGGGGAGGTGGCTCAGGGCATCAACTGATGTCACAACAGTGCCTCTGATCGGGAGGTCCTAGGCTTTCACTTCCCACGATGACAGGATTTTCTATATTCACTCTACCGGGGGAGGTGGCTCAGTGCATCAACTGATGTCACTGCAGTGCCTCTGATCGGGAGGTCCTAGGCTTTCACTTCCCACGATGACAGGATTTTCTATATTAACTCTACCGGGGGAGGTGGCTCAGTGCATCAACTGATGTCACTGCAGTGCCTCTGATCGGGAGGTCCTAGGGTTTCGCTTCCCACGATGACAGGTTTTTCTATATTAACTCTACCGGGGGAGGTGGCTCAGTGCATCAACTGATGTCACTGCAGTGCCTCTGATCGGGAGGTCCTAGGGTTTCGCTTCCCACGATGACAGGTTTTTCTATATTAACTCTACCGGGGGAGGTGGCTCAGTGCATCAACTGATGTCACTGCAGTGCCTCTGATCGGGAGGTCCTAGGGTTTCGCTTCCCACGATGACAGGTTTTTCTATATTAACTCTACCGGGGGAGGTGGCTCAGTGCATCAACTGATGTCACTGCAGTGCCTCTGATCGGGAGGTCCTAGGGTTTCGCTTCCCACGATGACAGGTTTTCTATATTAACTCTACCGGGGGAGGTGGCTCAGTGCATCAACTGATGTCACTGCAGTGCCTCTGATCGGGAGGTCCTAGGGTTTCGCTTCCCACGATGACAGGATTTTCTATATTAACTCTACCGGGGGAGGTGGCTCAGTGCATCAACTGATGTCACTGCAGTGCCTCTGATCGGGAGGTCCAAGGGTTCCACTCCCCACGGCGGCAAACTTTTCTGTATTAACTCTACCGGGAGAGGTGGCTCAGGGCATCAACTGATGTCACAACAGTGCCTCTGATCGGGAGGTCCTAGGCTTTCACTTCCCACGATGACAGGATTTTCTATATTAACTCTACCGGGGGAGGTGGCTCAGTGCATCAACTGATGTCACTGCAGTGCCTCTGATCGGGAGGTCCTAGGGTTTCGCTTCCCACGATGACAGGTTTTTCTATATTAACTCTACCGGGGGAGGTGGCTCAGTGCATCAACTGATGTCACTGCAGTGCCTCTGATCGGGAGGTCCTAGGGTTTCACTTCCCACGGTGGCAGCATTTTCTATATTAACTCTACCAGGAGAGGTAGCTTAGGACATCAACTGATGTCACTGCACTGCCTATGACCGGGAGGGCCTAGGGTTCCACTCCCCACTGTGGCAGGATTTTCTATATTAACTCTACCGGGGGAGGTGGCTCAGTGCATCAACTGATGTAACTGCAGTGCCTCTGATCGGGAGGTCCTAGGGTTTAGCTTCCCACGATGACAGGATTTTCTATATTAACTCTACCGGGGGAGGTGGCTCAGTGCATCAACTGATGTCACTGCAGTGCCTCTGATCGAGAGGTTCAAGGGTTTGATATCTGACGGTTGCAGAATTTTCGCCACTAGCTGGATAATTGGGTCGAATTCAGACGCTGTCTGGAGAAAAATTCTAGCGGATGGTTGCTCTGATCGGTAGTTTTCTGTGGTTTCTCCAATCAATTCCAAGCGAATGCTCGAGCAAACTGTCCGAGACCGCGCCCGATCTTTCTTTCCTCTTTCTCGACCTATCCTCACCCCTTACACACACTTACATACACTACACTACCACAGATCAGTCGGGAGTTCAAAGCTTGTTCCAGCTGCGGAGGTGGAGGGAGATATCTGGTTGAGGAAAACCCCCGTGGATCGCACGAGATAACGCCATCCGGGGGGGGGGGAGATCACCGACAACTCTCACGATAAAACTTGCACTACACTTACGGTACTAATATTAGCTGTCGTCACGCCCGGAATCAATCAATCATTCAAGAATTTCCTATCCTACTGGCACTTTGTAAATCATTGTTTCAAAGTAAAAATAGCTTCATTCTGGAAGACAACTTTGAAAGTATTTCTTTTTTTTTATAAAGGGTGTGTTCAGCCTTGCTGCCTTTCAAGGATTTTAACATGTATCGTACGTTGAGGTTTGGCCTTTCCTAATTACTGTTGCAAAGTGGCTACCTCATAAATGTAGTTTAAGGGAGGTATTTCGGTTTTTATCTACTTTTAGCTGCTCTTATGGTAATTTTCAAATATGTTTTAGTCTTATATAGTTATAGGTGTTCAAAATCATCTTTTGGATAACGTTAACTAATTTTTTGAAATGTTATTCCTTCTAATAAGAATAAATAGTTGGGCACGGGGGGTATTATTAAGGGATTCAGAAAAACGATTTCCAATACAATTCCTGTAAAAGATATTTCATCGGATCTAATTTTAATTCAATATGAAAGTAATAATTGCTGTTATTCTCCGTAAGCATTTGTTTGGTATCATTTGACGTTTCATGCACAACGCCACATAAGCAGCCGAAAGGTAAAACCGATCCCAGACTCGACTTGTACAGTCATTTTTTACATTCTATACATAAGGATGATTTTGAAACCAAATATGATGTATAAACTAGACATTACAGGTTTTCATAATCAAACCTGAAAACGCTTTCTTTTGAAAGACCCCTCCACAGTGTGGGATTCTAGGGAAGGTGGAGGAAAATTATGGGTATTTATGGGCAGAGGAGAAATATCACCTAATTGGAATTATTCGAGGCGTAGGCCAACATAAAGATTCCCAAATTCCTGTAAGAACAAATACAGATTAAATACTCACGGAAATTATAAATAAAGGAGTGAGATAAGGATACTGAAGGTCACCCACACCTTTCAATACTTAACTAGACGAGAATATGGAAGCAATGATGCTGTAAATCTTACAAATAATTTTAACAAAAAAATTATAACAACACTTATTTTTGCTAATCACTTAGTTCTGATATCTGACAATGAAGTTACCTTAGGTAGAGCCTTATATGAACTGCAAAAGAATACAATTCAGACGTTTTTGTTCAAAATACTAAGACAACAGGATTTCAAAGAAAATACCCACGTAGATGTAAATTATTCGTTAATAAGCAAAACAGAACAACCGAATAGATTTAAGTTCCAAGAACTTAACCTGTCGTTTAAAAGAGAAATTCATGGTGATAAAAAGCGAGAAATTTAATACACTGTGCACATAATCAGAGCAATTACTCACCATTACTCACAAGACAAAAGCATTGTTATATAAAGCACCATTATCACTCAAAGACTATTGAAGTAAGGGAGGTTTCTGGAACAATACAATCAAAAGTCTCTGTAAGTCTATAGTTCAACATCTTTCTGGAAATGTAATGGAAATGTTTTATATTTACCAAGATCTGCACATCTGTACTGTACGAAAATATGGTAAAGAAATCCTATGTCCACCTCACCTTAAAAACGTAGTGTCCCAAGGAATTATTGCCATCGATCTTTTCTCTATTTTCTCGAAGAGAATACGTAAAATGCTTTTAATACAAAATGAAATAATAAACAAATGACGGTACGTAATGGCTCTTTCTATTACTTCTACGATTATAGTAAAATTTAGTATTTGTACTAAAAAATTGCTAACAATAGCAATCAATTAAAACATTTGGAGCGCTCTACAGGTCATTAAAAAATCACGAAATTTAGTTCAGTAGAAAGCTGAAACTGCTTTCTAAAGGAAAGTGTGATAGAAAGATTTTTGGAATTTTCTAAGTGAGAGGCTTTTATGAAAACGGAACAAAACGTATACGAAGACCAAACTTATAAATGTATTTTCTTATATCGAGGCAAAAACCCGTAGGAAAAAATATCCGCCATTTTAAAAAAAAATTGAAAATATAATAGGGGCTTCATAATCCCCCGAAATGAAAAATCTTAATGATCCCCAGCAAGGCACAGCTAGATCTTACTTTTGACGCATTTACCATGTTTCAGCTCAAAAGCTTCTAATCTAACAGTTATGCTTGACCCATCCGCCTATCCACCTATACAAATTGATATTCGACTACAAAATTGTATGCATCTCCTTTTCAACTGCTTCAATCTTCACCATCTTCGGAACAACGCTAATAGACCTTAATCCTGACGTGTGTGTGTGTGTGTGAAATGACAGCTGAAAACGATATTAAAGACGGATTTAAAGACCAATATTTGAGGCTTCTGGACATAAATGTAACTTCATTTTCTGTGCACGTCTTCTAGAATTCAGTGGGAAATACAATTATTCAAATTATCGTTTCCATGTTGTCGCGGCAGGAAGTAATAAGAGCCAAAATTTATTGCTTATTTATCTTTGAAAATAGATTTTATCACATGGGAGTTTTTTGTTGTATTTTTCTCCCTTTCAAAATTCAAAATTTATTGCTTATTTACCCTTGAAAATAGATTTTTTTACATGGGAGTTTTTTTGTTTTGTTTTTCTCCCTTTCAAAATTCAAAATTTATTGCTTGTTTATCCTTGAAAATAGATTTTATTACATGGGAGTTTTTTTCTTTCTTTTTTTCTCCCTTTCAAAAATTCAAAATTTAAGTAGTATATGACTTAGTGTAGGGATCACAGAATTTTGAAAATGTGCACACAATTCACTTTTCCCCATAGCACGTCATACGCAGTTTTTAACTGTTTTTTTTTTACGTAAAAATAAATAAAAAATATAAAAATAAGGTCATACGTAGAGGTGATCTTAATACTTTTTCTCTTCATACTACAGTTTAAGAAGGAAAAGTACAAATACATTTTACATATGGAATCCGGTATGCTCCTATTTTTTTTATCAAAGGCATTACACTCAGAATCTCCTTGCGCACTATAGCTTATCCACGAGCAATAAACAAGCAGCACAAATAAAACTGGATTATTACGAAAGGATGTATGGAGACTAGCAAAATTTCGACAAAGAAGAGTCATCAAAAACCGAATGTAAAATAAAAAGTGTAAACCCATGTAACGTATCAAGCTCCTTAAGGATGCTTGCTCCTAAAATGCGAAAAAAATGACATTTGTAATCGTCTCTCAAAAACAATGTATGTTCAACAGAAAGAAAGAAAAAAATATTGAAAAAGAATTGTATAAAACTTGGACATATGAAAATCAGGTCGTACAAACTAGGGCATACGAATACATTAATAGTACAAAACTAGGATACAAAAAAAACGATTTCCCTGCTTATTGGAGTTATCTGATTGAAAAGACTTTCCGAAAATTAAAGAAACGAGGGTAGCATCAAAATAGCGTAAAAAATTCCAACAGTACAAACGGGCTTCCTTTGTTAAAAACAATTTCTTAGCAACTTAAACTTCAAAACAAATTACATTCGCTGCTGAGAGACGTTCATTGCTTTTAAGCAGAAGCTTTTCTTCCATCGCAAAAAAACTCACCTAAGAAGGTAATGAAAAATTACACCTTTCAGTCACTATATGCAAAATTTAGTGAATTATAAGCAATATTCTGCTTATGGAGCGAATGGTGTTCACTAAAGACATTTTGACTTATGACTTTTCCAAACAAAGACAATATGAATTGGTTTTAAGAACGATTCGTTGTCATGAAGAGGAAAAGTGGCATGGCGTATTGTGCGTTTCAAATATGCAAATTTATTACGTCATTAATGAGGTTTACAAATGAATGTACACCTTATATATACCTATACAATATACTCTTAGTGAGATTTCCATGCTTGGGAGAAGTAATTAATTTGACCCCTGATGTCTCTTGTGAAGATACCCTTCTCTTTGTGTATAGATTTGAATGTACAATACTTACATTCTCCTGTATCTATAATTCCAGTTTTTCGAAAATAAACTTTATTTAATTTGAATAGTTTTCAATTAATAAGTTCTCGCTTCTCCGTATTCTTCACACATTTTCATAAAAAACTGCCAAATTTCTTCCAATCACGTGACTGTCTTGATTAACCTCTTTTTCTTCTTCGTTGGGAATCCGCCACATCCGGCGATAAAAACGTGCACTAGTCTTACGTATTTAATGATCTTAGCGCCCGGAATCGTCAATGAAACAGCAGACATCGCAGCGTCCGATACTTCCTTCTCCATTTTCTCTTCCTATGGCCACGTGAAAGGTTGAACTTCCACGACCTCGAATGTCTCCGGTCGAACTCGATTACACGAATGCCACGTCGACAAAGCTAGTTGGTTGGTTGGTTAGTGATTCCGGGAGCGTCAACAGCTTAGGTCATTATTCCAGTAAGTGTAGTGCATGCTCTTCTCTCGGGAGATGGCGGTGATCTTCCCCCGCTGGATGGCGGGATCCGGCTCCGACCTACCATCGGCTAGCGGGGTTTCCCCCTAACCAGGACTCTCCCACCAGCGGGGCACCGCCCCAGCCGCGACAAGCTCTAAGCTCCCGACCGGTCTCCCGGAATATGTGGTTGTGTAGTGCATGTTAGTGTAAGTGTGTGTGTAAGGGGAGAGGATAGGGCAAGGAAGAGGAAGGAAAGATCGCGCGCGGTCCGTGGCCCGTTTGTTAGGGTACTGCTTGGGCATTCTCCTGGAGTTGATTGGAAAAACCATGGAAAACTACCAATCAGAGCAGCCGTCCGCTAGAATTCTCTTCCAGACAGCGACTGAATTCGACCTAGCTGGAAAGCTAGATTCGAAAATCCTGCCGCCGTCAGGACACGAAACCTAGGACCCCCCGGTCAGAGGCGCTCAGCAGAGCTAGTCAGAGGCGCTGTTTCTGTAGAGTCTCTGACCGGGAGGTCCGAGGTTAGATTCACAATGGTTACGCACTTTCAACACTACCCATACAGGTCGGTTGAATTCAATCGCTCTCTGGTCGGCTGCTCTGGTCGGTAGTTCTCTGGGACTTCTCCGATCAGTACCATGCGTATGCTGCAACAGTTCCCAAATCCAGCAAGTATCGCGCGCGATCTTTCCTTCCTCTTCCTTGTCCTATCATCTCCCATTACGCACTCAACCTTACACTTACATGCACCATACTACCACACATGTGATACCAAGCTCTTAAGAGCTTGTTCCGGCTGGGGCGGTTCCCCGCAGGGAGATATCTGGTTGGGGAAACCTGGAAAGGCATGTAGGCCGGCACCGGATTTCACTATCCAGCAGCGGAGGAACGCCGCAACTTTGGGGAAGACAACATTCACTACACTAACAGGAATAGTGGCCGCAGGAGTTGACGTCCCCGGAAGCATCAATCAAAGCTAGTGTCAGAGCAGAACTCATCTAAGTCACAGTGAATTGTAAAAATGTTAGGCACAAATTAGTCTCAATATTTATTTAATGTATGAGTTTGAGAAGTGTTAAACAATATGTTTAACAATAAATCTGGACATTGATCGATGTTTTATAAAAATTATCTTCAAAGCAATTGATAAACCTGAAAATATTCCTTCCTATTTTAAAGAGAGAAAAATATTCAAGAATTACTTTTTCCAAAAAAGGCCTTCACTGGGTAATAAAATTATATCAGCATTGGTAACCCCTGACGTGCGTCGATTGTTTTAATAGGCAACCCGCGTCACGCTTACGTGCAGTTCCGTCCTGTTGCTGTGAGACCTGGCATTGTCATGCCGCATTAACATTAACTGGAGCCATGAGGAGGGGGAGGAGAAACGAAGGAGGAGGAAGAAGAGAAAAGAAAACACAGAAGAAAGAACAGATGAGGAAGAGGAAAAGATTAAAAAATTCAAGAAGAAAAAGAAAGAGGGAACTCAAGTCAAAAGAAAAGAAGCATTGTGTATTGCGGTCTTGTGTTGAAGATAACGGGAAAATGGATTGAAGGCGTAATGCAACTGAAATAACTCTGACCTACGAATTTAAACTTTCTGATCATTGCATAATTTTTCAGTAGTGATCATTTGTATTTCTGACATGCTGATTCACGAACTGAAGAGAGTTTTTCTCTACCCCATCAGGTTTTGTATTTGTCAAAATCAAAATGGAAATTCGAGAAGTATGAAACTGGCGCACAGGCAAGACTATAATTAATTTATTATCATAGAATGCTGCTTTCTTCTTATTTTACTCCTCTAAACGCCACTATATTACATACTTGTGAATATAACATAGAAACAAGTTCAGCATTGTGTATACAGCTTTGAAGAAAGACAGCCAAATGGACAAAATGCCTTATTATGTATTCAGAATGGTAAGACCACGGTTTCAATTTTATAACATCTTAACTTAGTTTAAGAAACGTCTTTGGCTTTTCGTATGCGAGATGAGGTTCGATCTTATCTCTTTAGTAACCAACACTAAAGCAAGCCTGCAAGCATGTTTTCTCGATTTTAGCACATCACGTCAGATCCTGATTCAGGTCACCTGCACATCTCGAGAGTCACTAATAGTGGTTACATAACACATCACGTCAGATCCTGATTCAGGTCACCTGCACATCTCGAGAGTCACTAATAGTGGTTACATAACACATCACGTCAGATCCTGATTCAGGTCACCTGCACATCTCGAGAGTCACTAATAGTGGTTACATAGCACATCACGTCAGATCCTGAGTCAGGTCACCTGCACATCTCGAGAGTCACTAATAGTGGTTACATAGCACATCACGTCAGATCCTGAGTCAGGTCACCTGCACATCTCGAGAGTCACTAATAGTGGTTACATAACACATCACGTCAGATCCTGATTCAGGTCACCTGCACATCTCGAGAGTCACTAATAGTGGTTACATAGCACATCACGTCAGATCCTGATTCAGGTCACCTGCACATCTCGAGAGTCACTAATAGTGGTTACATAGCACATCACGTCAGATCCTGAGTCAGGTCACCTGCACATCTCGAGAGTCACTAATAGTGGTTACATAGCACATCACGTCAGATCCTGATTCAGGTCACCTGCACATCTCGAGAGTCACTAATAGTGGTTACATAGCACATCACGTCAGATCCTGAGTCAGGTCACCTGCACATCTCGAGAGTCACTAATAGTGGTTACATAGCACATCACGTCAGATCCTGAGTCAGGTCACCTGCACATCTCGAGAGTCACTAATAGTGGTTACATAGCACATCACGTCAGATCCTGATTCAGGTCACCTGCACATCTCGAGAGTCACTAATAGTGGTTACATAGCACATCACGTCAGATCCTGATTCAGGTCACCTGCACATCTCGAGAGTCACTAATAGTGGTTACATAGCAAATCACGTCAGATCCTGATTCAGGTCACCTGTACATCTCGAGAGTCACTAATAGTGGTTACATAGCACATCACGTCAGATCCTGAGTCAGGTCACCTGCACATCTCGAGAGTCACTAATAGTGGTTACATACGCACTGGTTTTGATTAATTATCTGATCCCGTATTCACAATGACGAATACGAGGCCTCTTTGTTCCGTTGATGCAAGATAAATATGGAGATGTTTCAAATTCTCTTTGGATTCACCATTGAACTATGAATCCAAATATTTTTGTATGCACCACGGACGTTATTTGATCTTTTTGCCCCTCAGACCATTCCCAACCACTCGAGTGAAGGGCCTTCGTGTTTGGAAGTCGTCCTCGGAACATAAATACATAATCAACGCCCAAGACTTGTAAACGTACATTATAAAAAAGCTCTATTGTCGATTACAATGGTTCATAAGAATAGATTTTGCCACTCGTATGTTATACCATTTCAACTTCAACCCGGGAGTGCTCGCAATAGATCTATGAGATTCAAGCCACTGTAATTTTATGTTCCTGGATTATTGCGATGCATTAGTCGTCTGATATTTCAAGTATTCCTTTATTTATTTATTTATTTTACGTCAAAAACAGTTAAAACTGCGTATGACATGCCATGGGGAAAAGTGAATTGTGAGCACATTTTCAAAATTCTGTGATCCCTACACTAAGTCATATACTACCTAAATTTTGAAAAAAAAAACCCTGCCATGTAATAAATTCTATTTTCATGGATAAACAAGCAATAAATTTTAGCTATCATGTTGTCCTTCGGAATAATACTTCCTACCGCGACAACATGGAAACGATCATTTGAATAATTGTATTTCCCACTGAATTCTAGAAGACGTGTACAGAAAATGAAGTTACATTTATTGTATTCCTTCATTCTGAGATCGCCTGGCCTTGTATTTTTATACTTTCGGGGGGGTCGCGGGTTCGAGTCCCGTCTTGGCCATGGTTGTTTGTCCCTTGACTTTGTGTGTCTTGTCGCGGAGGGCCTCGCGTTCTGCTGACCCCAGATCAGAGCCCGCAAGTGTATTGGTCTAGTGTATGGTCGAATATGCGTCCCATCGGGACATAAAGGATAACCGGCTGTTGGCTGGATAAAAGCCCTAGGAAAAAAAACCTTATAACTCCCTTGGTGCATAAATAACTATTATTTCCCGCTGACAAGTTATTGCTTGTTATATACTTCGATACGGAGCTCGACATATACTGCATAACGTACCTAGATCGAGTCATGGTTACGAGGGAAATATGAAAAAAGTTGAACGACGCCATTGTTATATCTTATGGAGAGAAATATGAAAAAACAAATCGAGTCAATTTAACACCTAGTTAATTAGTAAATAATTCATCTGAATCATTATAATTATCATCATCATAATTAGGCAAAAATAGAATTTTGAATGTACCACGGGCGTTAACTGATATAACGTCCTTGGTGCATAGTAGTTATTTATACACCACGAACGTTATAAGGGTTCTAATGATCAGGCGGCGGCAAAAATCCCTAGATCAATAGAATCAGTTATCGCACGTGGTAGATATTATTTTATTTTCTACTTAATTTTAATGATTTAGATTATTCAATCTACTAATTAACTAGTTGTTAGTTTGACTCGGTTTGTCTTTTCATATTTCCCTCCCATAATTCCCTACATATGAGAATATGTAGCATCATTCAACTGTTTTAATATTTCCCACGTAACCAAGTTATGCAGTGTACATCGAACTTCGTTTCGAAGGCAATAATAAGCAATAATGAATCATTTAAAAATTAATAAGCAGGGGACGAATTTATATGGACTAAAATATAAGAAATATGTAAATATACAGAGTGAGTCACGTAACTTTAGCACCTCCTGTAACTTTTGAACGGTTGAAGATATTGAAATGCAGTTTTCACGGAAGTGCTTCATATATATGAAGTTATATTGATCAAAATAGGGAGTTCAATATGAATTTAATATGATAAAAAATGACTATAATAAAATAATATTTTGTCAGTTGATAAAACTTCATCTTTATATTAAAAAATATAATACATAATTTTACTCTGGCTGATTGTGCTACTTTTAGCATTTTACACTGGCTTTATAGAGAATAATCGAATTGAACCAACACATAGTATTCTGACTGACTGCATTGTAACTAGCAATGAGCTGTACAAATTTTCAGTAAGCATTTTGTTGAAATGATTTTGAATATTTAATGAAATTTCACTCTAAATCTTACTACGCTATATGGACTGATTTTACAAGAATTATGGAAAATATATGGACTTTCATTCAAATGTGTACCAAAACCCAAAATATGCGGAAAATAAAAGTCGCATTTTTCAACTCTACACGTTGTGGAACATAAAGATAATGCAAATTAATATGGATAATAGCTTATTTCGTAAATACGTATTTACATAGAAATCCGTTCCCTGGTGATAAGTATTGGACCATATCCGCGACGACGTAAAAACAGCAAGTTGCCAGCTTCCGCTTCCGGCCATGCGCACCAAACATCAAGACCGGCTTGGCCACCGCGCGCGACCCGCAGCCCAGTGAGTCACGCTTCCCGGAACGACAAAGGACGATCGAAGACAGATGAGCATCGAGATTAATGCGCGTCATTTTCCCACAATTCACCGCGTCGACAGCGCCGCCGCAATAAAACAGACAGACGCACAAGCAACAAGCCACGATCTCTTATTGTTGGAAATAAGATAATACATCTCGGGAGTGGTGTCCAACATTACTTGGCGTCTGGGTCTCGGGGTGATTCACGCGTCAATTGAACCAGCCGTACGGCAGCTGTCGACGCACGGTCGGGCTTAATTCAATTGCTGGCTTTGCAAGGTCACGGGAGGTGCCCCTGTCGGTTTTTTGACGAGGCTGAGCGCCAACAAGAAACAGTAATGTTCTTTCGATGCGGCGACAGCGCAGTTCGAGACTAGGTCTCACATTCGGCAACTCGCAGCGCCGTCAGTCATTCCACATCAGCTGGGATTGGTTGATTGATTACTGATTCGGGGCGCGTCAACTGCTAAGATCGTTAGTACTCCGAGTGTACTGCATGTTGTTTTTTTTATCGCGGGTTTGACGGTGATCTTCCCCGGCTGTATGGTGACATTCGGTGCCGACCTACCCGTTGGCTAGCAGGGTACCAAGTATCTCTCACCAGCTCCAACCAAGTATCTCCCACCAGCGCGACAAGCTCTAAGTCCCCGACCGGTCTCCCGGAATATGTGGTAGTGTAGTGCATGTTAGTGTGTGTGTAAAGGGTGAGGATAGGACAAGGAAGAGGAAGGAAAGATCGCTCGCAATCCGTGGCTCGTTTGTTAGGGTACTGCTCCGGCATTCGCCTGGTGTTGATAGGAGAAACCATGGAAAACTACCGATCAGAGCAGCCGGCCGCTAGAATTCTCCTCCAGACAGCGTCTGTATGCGACCTAGCTATGTAAGTAGCGTCGAAAATCCTGCCACCGTCGGCACTCGCACTACGACTTTCTGGTCGGAGTGATGTGCAGTGTTATCAGCTGATGCCTTCTCAGGCCATCACCCCTGATCTTCCGTCTGACCACGCAATTTTCAGGCTATGCCTTCACCATCTAGTGGAGAAAGGACGACGAAACACGTGAGTTGAATTCAGCTCAGAGATTTCTTTTAGGCTTGAGGATTGGTTACATGCAGGTAATCTACATGGGACTGCCGGCTTTACTTCCCCTCCGAGGAAGGCGTACGAATAATGTTTTCGCCCTTAAACGTCCACCAAAACCGCAACTACACATGCGAAGAACTGCACACGCTGATGTACCCTTACAGTTCTATAGAACGATTTTCTTAAGGACGAGCCAAAGTGACAGCTAGTGCTGGCAACATAACTGAAGGTTCTGTGGTCGTTGTGCCCTCGAGCCCATCAGACTCCCTTCCAGCATTCGTTCTTTAGCAGTTGGCTAACTTGTAAATGGCTTCGACACTTCCTTTTCTGATGTCCTCGTCCGACAAAAATATAGTGCGCCGCGAGAAATAATTGATATTAGGAAGTTCAGTGTAATGTACTCTTCTGTGAAAATTCTTTTTTCTTTATATTTTACATTGAATTTACTTTTTGTGTGATAAAATTATGTTTATTTAATAACCGAGACTTGAATGCAAGATGCGTACCGGTGCACGTGTTTCCAGCTTAAAATCATTTTTCTATTTACATTCGTGGCAGTTTTCTTTTACTGATTGTGAGAACATGTTAAGAGATTTTCCACATACGTAATTAAATTTAAATATTTCCCGGACTCGTGTACGTTTATATACCTTAGCGAAACTCTTAGATTTCTGCATATGGGTGTTTTCACAGGAGCCATTAGCACTTTAAGAAGGGGCGTGACTGAACAGCTGTCGCGGCGGAGGGATACTTGTCTGAATTACATGTGATGTTCACTTGTTACGCGAACTGTCACTTTGGCTCATCCTTAGGAAAATCCTTCTATACCTTTATGATGTGTTTGCGCTGGTTCTGGTATGCCACCGTTCCTGTCTGGTTACCCCATCGTTTCCTCGGGCGACCAGGATTTCCAGGTTACGTTGGTTCTGACACGAAATCGTGATATGGTGTGGTTTATTACTTTCATCAAACATTGAAATAGTTTATCTTCGAATAAGTATTTGTAGTTAAAATTTGTAGAGCGAGTTTTTCAAATAACAAACACGAGCAAAAACATTTAAGAGCAAATAAACATTTTCATTCCTGGTAACATTATGACAGCCTCATAAACTGAGTTAATGTACTACGTTGAAGGAAGAAATAGACCTACAACGGCCCTCATGTACCTACCAATTAAAAGTAGGTCGAAAACTGGCAAATTGAACCAAATGAATTTATTGCAAGATCCTACATAAGAGGAGACCATAGTGTGGAGTTCGAGACGATACCAAATTTCGCATTTTTGAAAGTCTCCTTGCTAAATCTAAAATATACGGAAATGTATTAACGCACGTCAACATTGGTTTTCGAAATAATATTTATTGAAAAACATAACAAAATATTTGGCTATCAATGTAACAACAATATGGGGAAAATCTTCGTAACTACTCCAAATTCAAAGACTCTTTCTCAACCGGATACATTAAAATTGATTTCAATCGCAGACAAAGATTGATAAAAAAAAAAGTGTCAAATTTGAAAATGTTTCTAAGGCTTCGTGACAAGTACCCTCAAAATACAAAACATCCATTTAAAACTACCATAGCCCTGATTTCATTTAGACCGATTTGGGAATATCGATTTGGAAGAAAATGGGATGAACGGTTCAAACGCTAGCGTTAACCAAAGACGTTTTGACATCAATCGATTTTTCGGTACCAATGACCCATAAAACATGGATTCGGGCTACACTACGTGTTAAGAGAAATTCTTTTCTGTATTAGCCAACTGAAGTTATCCACTTTTTGGTTACAAGGGCCCGCAATAAGAATTTCTCTGCCGAAAATTCGCCGTTTTCCGGCGCACGATTCATCACTTTCACTTCTTACGTAAGGGCGAGAAAGTAAAAGTACCTGAATGTTTCCCGCCCTTGTACGGTACACCAGTGGGCGAGGCCGTGAGTTTCCTGCCCTTGTAGACCTCAAGACGGGCCTGCACCTATGCAAACTCTTTGATCAACCCTGTCCCCGGCAGGTCGTGACGCGCAACTGTCGATTATCCTTGGAGGAATCGGGCTGCAGCCAGAGCCGACCGCCGCCGCCGAAGGGACAATCCGTCAGTCGGGCGAAAAAGGGATAAGCCCCGCGCGGTGCTCAAGTGATTTGTGGCGTCCAACCGCACGTCACGACTCCGCGTCTCATTTCATTTGATTTATTTTGCCAAAGACCAACAAAAACTGTTTGTGGCGTATGGGGAAGGAGTACGTTTCCTTCAGCTCTGGAATCCCTTCTCCACCTTTTAAGATAGCCGGCTTTCGATGGCTTTGCCGTCATCGTCAGTCCACAAGATACAGAAAGATATAACAAAATTATAGAAAGTGAATTTTGTTATATCTTTCTGTATCTTGTAGGCTGACGATGACGGCAAAGCCGTCGAAAGCCGGCTATCTTAATAAAGCTAGTATGTTGACGA
This sequence comes from Teleogryllus occipitalis, assembly GCA_011170035.1. Classification (NCBI taxonomy): domain Eukaryota; kingdom Metazoa; phylum Arthropoda; class Insecta; order Orthoptera; family Gryllidae; genus Teleogryllus; species Teleogryllus occipitalis. The sequence goes on from BLKR01005182.1 coordinate 49,297, forward strand.
AGATGACCTCCTTTATTTCTTCTGATAAGAACGTCACCAACACCAAGTCAGAATTCCCACAATCCTTAATAGTTGACTCTATACTAATAAAAGTGAATTCAACGACGTGTAACTGACATTGATACCACAAAAAGTAGCGTATGAATAGATATGAAATTTTTACAGGCTCTTCTTCAGGATCGTTGCAGTGTCCTTGCAAAGTTTGGTAAAGACTCACACAACCCAAATGCGGAAAATAAATAATTTAAATAACATGTTTGTAGATGCACCGCGACCATTTTTCGCCTCTCGCTCAGAGCACGTGGTTCCTAATATATTCCGCCAGAGCCCAGTAGTGCTGCACAAAACTGGTACCTGATTTATTCGCTAGGGGTCAGTAGCAGTGCAAGAGACAAGAAAAATTTCATTTAAAAGCAATATGTTGTAAAATAAAATGAAAGAAAATTATAGTATTTTACAAAAATTTGAATCCATTACGTTAAAAATAATATTAAACACCGTAGTTTATATAAAATTGATCTTTTCCCTCATTCGCAAGGATTGAATATGAAGAAAACCCGGACAACGCCGGGTATTTTGCTAGTGGTGAATAATGGTAGTTTTTTTTCTCCCTTTCAAAATTCAAAATTTAAGTAGTATATGACTTAGTGTAGGGATCACAGAATTTTGAAAATGTGCACACAATTCACTTTTCCCCATAGCACGTCATACGCAGTTTTTAACTGCTTTTTGACGTAAAATAAATAAAATAAATAAATAAAAAAAATAAAAAGTACCACCTAAGCACGGTTATAAGCATTTGTAAACGAACCTTGTCGCTCCCCATTTATAGAAAATTATACACATTGGTATATGATCTACAGAATTGAGTGTTAACAAGAAAATACCCGCATTCTACTCCTACCACAACTAGCAAAACGAGCTTAGCTAGGTAAGCGCGTAGTAAAACTACATTTATCTAGATACAAAGCAAGGGATCATCTCAACATTTTCTCAATGCATCAAGAAAACTAGATGAAAATCTGATTGAGATGGGAATCACTGAGCCATAAGCTGAAGTACATGACTTGTTTCAAGAATATTCAATATATTTTTCAAGTATGTAATACAAATGTAAGCTATTTCACTTTACACCATTGTTAAAATATTATTTTTCTCTTAAATTGTCAGTATAGTCTCTAATTCTACAGAAACAGGCAGCAGAAAAGATTTTACTTTCAACTTCAATTTGTGTTCAGATTTTAATTGTTTACTGTGATTCTCCGAGCAGGGAGCGCTGCCTGCTATTTTCGCCACACTGCCCAAGATGACCTCATCCCAGTCGAGTACAGGCGAGCGTAAACAAAGACAATACGGTTTAAATGAAGTGCCTACAAGCATGTATAGTGTAAATAGTGTTTAAATGATTTCATGGATTGTGTTTATAAGTGTATTTGTATACTTTGACCAGTGTAAATAACGTAAATAGTGTACAGTGTTAAAGTTGCAACCGCTGTTGAAATGATGTCGTCGATGCATATATAGTGTAAATAATTTTTATACGAGTTCATGTGTAATGTTAAAAGTGTATGTTTTTGTAAGTGTTATATGTGTATGTATTGCTTAACGTAAATAATGTTCGTTGTTAGATTAAGTTAGGATATAAGACAAAGTAGATTTAGATTAGTTTGTAAGTATCTAGTTTGTAAGCTAGGCCGTTAAGTTAGCTATGTAAATAGAATTTAAGAATAAATATTATTTACAATGATCAACGAAGTGGAGCTGAGCTGTAAACACATTTTGCAAATGCAAATATCTTACGAAATGCTTGTGTAGTAACCAAGACGTTCATATGCGGCTTAAAATAACTAATCTTTGGCTGAGAAACGCAACAAAATATGTTTGTATTATTATTTCTCCCTCAGCAATTGTTGTAGTTTTTATCACGTTTGATAAGAGTTTTTTTCATAATACTGAACTGTTACATTGACTTCGTGCAACCAAACAATGTAAAGAAAAGCTATTTTTTATGGCCGGAGTGTTATGAATCGAAACACAGTTGTATTTCTAGAACACACTTATTCCACATTTTTCATTGTTATATTTCTTACAGGATGTTACTGCGATTGATTCTTTGATTGATTAGTGGTTTCAATTGATAATGTAATTAATCCCATAAGTGTAGTGCATGTGATTTCCACATGAGATGGCAACGATCTTCCCCGCTGGTTGGCAAGAGCCGGCGTCGACCTACTATACCACGGCTAGAGGGAAATTTCTCCAACTAGGCATCTTCCACCAGCGGAGCACCGCCCCAGCGGGGACAAGCTCTAAGCTCCCGACCGGTCTCCCGGAATATGTGGTAGTGTAGTGGATGTTAGTGTGTGTGTGTGTGTGTGTGTGTGTGTGTGTGTGTGTGTAAGGGGTGAGGATAGGGCAAGGAACGACCACGCATGGTCTATGGCCCGTTTGTTCGGGTACTGCCCCTGCATTCGCCTGGTGTTGATCGGTGAAACCACGGAAAACTACCAATCAGAGCAGCGGGACTGGAACCCAGGACCTCCTGGTCAGAGACACGGTAGTGACATCAGTTAATGCCCAGAGCCCTCTTTGTTATTATTATATAATTATTACCATCCACAAAAAACTGTATTGACGTCTGAATGGTTCTTTACGTACATCAGATGAGACTTAGATTTACACTGAAAAAAATCACAATTGTTCAGGAGTCATATCCAATGAGTAGTAATTTTCAACACGCACGTTTATTCTAGCGACCAAAAAGTTCTGTACAGTTTACAGGAGAGAAAGGGAGGGAAGGGAAATCAATAAAGTAATCCAGACTTAATATTATCCCTGTTTTATTGTTATTTTTCAATAACATATACAGACGCCTACAACGTCCAAATTTTAAAGTTATTTTACATGTGACAACTACACGACTTAATACATTATTAACGATTTAATACTGCGAAACAAACGTACTAATAAATCCATCGTAATACCATGCCCCAAACTCAATTTTAAATACAATGCGAAAATATTCAAATATATGCGAGTTGACATTCGACCTCAAAAGAAGTCGATAGGGTTTTATTTCTAATATTAGGTAATAATTGACCACAAGAAAATAAAATTGAGCAACTTACACAAGGCGTTGTGAAAATCTGTATACTCAGGAACTTTAGTGGCTTCCGATATTAAGACTCAGATACAGCGAAATAAAATATAAATTAATACAATAAACACGATATTAACTTTCAAATGATTCATAATCAAACACAACGTCGCATTCGACAATATTTCAGATAAAAGAAGACACAAAAATGCAAAACCTCGGCTCTACAGAGTCCGTTTCGTGTTCTGAAACAGTGCCAGCTTTTTTATTTTTGTATTTTTTTTTTTAATTTAAGTCGATATTTGGATGATATCACACATAGTACTGAATGATTCTCAAAATTGCATTTTTTCCAACTCCGGCACCCATCTTTCGGATTACTATTTTCTTTGTTTTATTTTTTTGAAAGTTGTAAGTTATTGAAGCAAGTTTGTCTGATCACATTGCCCTTACTAATTAATTCTGTTTTTTCAAAACCATCACAGTTTTTGTTTAAAGAAATGATCCCTGGTGCAACATATCTCAAGGATGAATTAAAATTCTTGCGTGATGTAAATCTGCACATTCGATAACACTCGTCAGTCCATTTCTTCATAAAGAAATAATTCCTTAGTTAACATTTCTCTAACACCAAAATGAAAATCATACCCTTCCGCTCTCGAAAGACTATTCGTACACTAAATGTCACAAGCGTAGGAATCTGGCCATTATTAATGATAAATATAAGAATTAGAGAAGTTGTTCTTTGTACCTTACTTTCTATCAGACATTGTTTAGTTACTGATACAATCTTTTATATAAGGAAACAATATCAAAAGATGTGATCACTTCTCATGACTTTTCAAAACTATGAGGATTTTGCCAACATAAATTTGCGATTAATTTATGAGGCGATGATATTTCTATTAAAGCTAAGCGTTGTTTACTTCGCAAAAATTGAGAAATCTTCCTTTACATTGCAATAAAAAAACAACAAAATATTCGTCCTACAGATCACTGAATTAACCTGAAAACATCTCGGCACATCAAAAGACATTTACAGAGAATCTACAACACATAAAACATGAAGAAAGGCATTAAGTTTACTGAGTTAACATAATTAGTTTGAAGTACACAATAACAAGAATGGGCAGAAGTAAACTTCCGTTACAATTTACATCGAAAAAATACCAACAACCTCAGTCTTGACTACTCTTTTAGTAGCTATTCCCCACTTCCGAATAATTTACTTCTGCCTCGATTAATATGCTCATTAAAATATGCAAATTTCACGATAAATACTGACCTTCATAACTATTCCCCTGCGGAATTTCGTAACGCACACACGCGACGAAAAAAAAAAGAAAGTAGACAGAAAAAAAAAACAACACTATCCACACAAAGTATCTGCAAGACCACGCGGTGGTTCCCACAGATGTTTCATTCACATAACTTCACGCCCATATTCACACAAAACACTCTCCCTCAACAAAGAAGTGACATAAAACGATCAGAAATGTCTGCACTTACAATTACAGAAACTTAATTACAACAAATGCCCAAAAGCAGATGATTCGAGTGCTTATGAAAATGATCAAAATACGCTGACAAACAGATGTATCAAAACTGAAACGACAAAACTTCGCAGGTCACACAGATTCACCGGGTAGAGAAAAGTAAGAAAGGAAATTACCAGACTAGTTCTAGAATGCGAAGTGGTTTTGCGGTTACGTCACACCTGCTGAATAAACTCCCGTGCAGACCTTTGACAGCGTGTCGGGTACTATATACGTGTTACGTGGTGGCCCGTGCTGCGACATTCGCACGGTATTGATAAGAAAAAAACTGAAAACTGTCGATCAGAGCAACTGGTCGCTAGACTTATCCTCCAGATAGTGGTTGCTTTCAACCCGACTATCTAGCCAGTGACGAATAGACTCAGCATTAATAATATTTAAATACATTATACGACCTTCACTGACCTACGCCTGCCTAATTTGGGGAGGTGCCGCTAAAAGCAACCTTCAAAAACTGGAAGTATTGCGAAATAATTTTTTAAGAAATGTTTTAAAAGCTCCATGGTATATCAGAAATGATGAAATTTTAAAAGAATTATCTATAGAACCTCTGAAAACTTGGATTTTAAAACTTTTTTCTAATTTCTACTCTTCTCTTTCATCTTGCCCAGCCACTCCTTTGTACACTCTAGGTAAATCAGTCAATCTTTTTCCACGAATAAAATCAAGATATTCTAAAGACCTACTACATCCTCCTTAATTAGCTGTAAAGCAGGTTCCAACATTTCTAAATTAAATATTTATGTTTTTAATCCAAATATTGTATGCGTTTTTCTGAAGGACCCTATCCTTAGTTGTTATTGTTTATATTGTAAATATTACTGTCTTCTACCATTGTTCATGTATGATGAAATGTAATTACAAAAAAATTATATACTATGTATCATAAAAACCCTTGAAAGACATAATAATGTCGAACAAGGAAAAAAAAATCTATTAATTAAAAAAAAGCCAGTGACGAACATCCGGCAGTCCCGGGACTCAAAGGCCTTGGATCTTCCAGTCAACGGGTGTTCCACGAGCTGGTCCGTAGTCCGTTAGTTAGTATCTTATTTTACGTGGTGAGACTCGGGCCATTATGCCCGCTCTTCCGTCTAACTACGGGAATTTCGCTCCTGCTTTTGTCTGATCACGCAAATTTTCGTGACACCATGGGGAGACGATGCATTTCCCGCCCTTACTTAATACGAAACTGTTCCTTTAAATAAGAATAACCTTATTAGAAAAAAATGGCTGGCAGTAAGAAAGTTGCTGTGGAAGTTTGAGTTTGTAGCGGTTACCTAACCATTCTTCCCAGCGTCAACTCTGAAAATCCCTGACTGATTTTTGCTTCAATGTTCGGAGTACATGACTGTACTAACTTGACTCAAAGAAAGAGTAACTCCGAAATATATGTTATATAGCGAGCCAAATATGCACTCGAACAAAGTCACAACTACACAACTTCGAACTCTTGTTCCAATAATATTTCTTTCTTCTTCCTAAATAAGATGAAACTGAGTAATCGCGAAGTTTTGCCATTGAGTTTTGACACATACTGCATAGCTGTTCAAACTTCCAAGATAAGGAAAATGAGTTTTAGCTTTCCCACACCAAAACCAAACACTCACCACACCAAACTTTACAAACCAATTTTCCTTCAGCCTCACCGCGAAATGCAAATATTGGAGCTAAAAACGATAAAATGTATGCTTCACGACTCGAAACATGTTATGAACTGATCACACGTTGAGAGCTCAAAAATAGTTTACAACATTACTCACATTGAATACAGATGCAACACCTGCGTAAAAAATTAAGACCTCCGTTTACAAAGCTTTCCATCAAGACATCCTTTTTCTCTTTCAAATGTGACCAACCTTGCGACAGAGAGATTAGCTAAAAAGCCAAAAGCATCAAGTTCTACTTCACTATCAATACTGTTGACATTTCCTAAAACGAGAACTAAAAGGACCTGAACCCGAAAATATTTCAAAAAATGTTCGCAAGATATGATACATCTATAAACCTCAGATTATTGCTTTAAACGCAATATTAATGCTTATTATTAGCTTTCTTTTTGGCACAAAGGGTCAATTTGCAATAATAATTGAGCAGGCTGGGAAAACCATCACTTGAGTGCATGTTCATAAAAAATTATATTGCTTATTAGAAAGTAACAGTATTGCTGAATTATGCACCAGAAAAAAAAGTTAAAATGAAAGAAATTACCTTAAAATTTGTATGATATAAATCAGTTGGGAATAAAATTAATATGAAACAAGCTTTCTAAATAACAAAGAATGTTTACATGTCTTCTAGGTCACGGAATTAAAATTGCACTACTCACACTAAAAAAATAGTAGATTCATTTTGTTATTCTAATGCTCAAGTTACCAATCTCATTATGATCTTTAAGACATCCATTGCCTCCAACAAAATTGCTTGCTTTCCATTAATTTCATTTTCTCCATTTTCTGAGAAGAATTTTGAACATAAATTATATTTTGGATACGAATATGCTCTGGAGAAGAAAATAAAAATTCTAATCAGCAGAGAAAGAAGTAAATTTAACCACATATTAAAAATAACCACAAATCAAAGTGCCAAATATATATTGATACCATGGAGCAAAATTAATAACTTACTTATTTTGCATGGATTATCAAGACTTTTGTAAATGGTTTAGCCATTCGAAGGGTTTTCTCATTAGGTAAAAAAAAAAATCATAAACTCAAGACTATTCATGTATGCCTCATGCCAATGAGATCTTAAGCACTATTGAGGCAATATTCAGAAGAGCTTCAAATGGGACATTTCTGACTAATATGACCACTTGGCAAACCACATCAAAAACTAAAAACAACTTAATAAAAATCAGAATTGATACACAAATGTTTTTATCTGATGTTGCATTTTTTAATGATTGCAATCATCCAGATGCATGCATAAATTTAATTAAAAGAGCTTCATTAATGCCACATTTCACTGTGATCTTCATATTACTAGTTTTTCCCTAATATAAAGAAAAATATTGTTTAAATAATATGACAATTTTTTGTTCAATGTCTTGTCTTTCCAAATTAGCAATGAAATAAATGTCAAATACAAAATGACCTTCAACCAGTCAATTGTAGAATTTTAAAGGTCATACGTTTTTTCCTTTCAAATTTTACAAGAACTTGTCAATTTTAGAAGAACATGTCGCCTTCAAAATCCTTGTCAGAAGTACCCAGAGTCTAATCCAAGAGTAGCATATTTATAAACGATGATCAGTGTGGTGCTGAGAACAATATACATCTTGAACACACATCTGAACTGCAAATCAGCACCAATCCCTCTTACACCACAGCATTCCGTATCCAAAGACTTATGACTCGCATATATTAGCACAAGTTAAATACTATTTTTATGTCCAAGTAATGTAGGAGGTTACCACTCAAATTTGCTGTGAATGTACATTATATTATACAAATAGATAAGTACCAAAATGATATTATCAAGAATTCTCATTTTTATAACTAATTCTCTAACACTTCAACATACTCAATATTCTGCACACACCAAAAATCATTGTTACTTTTGCTAGTATATCAATATTTCACATAGAACACAATAGAGAACAATGGCAGTCATTTACAGTTTGTTTTCAGCTCTTGGAGCTCCCAATATTAAGATACTGATCACTGAAATTTTGAGAGCATTGAAGAAGACCTCAAATCTTTGGAAGCACATGAAGGCAATTACATAGAAAATGACAGACTCACAATTCAGGTAAAAGAAAAAATTGAAAACAGCTAATGCATTAAAAAGTATCATAAGAATAAAGAAAATAAGCAAAATATAATTTACAAAATATTTATAATAAGAATGTGTGTACACAACCCATGCTCAAATATCACATAAGCATATACCTATTAAATGAAATACATCACCTCTTTCATTCATCTCTAAAGCAAAAAAGAAGAAAAACTGCAAAACAATGAAGAATAGCTTTGTTGCAATGAAAGATTGACTCCTAGTACTTTATATAAATACTGAATTAACACAATAATTCAGAATGCTTTTGAACAGACCTGTTTACCACTCTCAATATGGAAAGAAAATGAACAATCTGAATTACCAACACAGAAACAACACTTGTAATAAAACATTTACAATAATAAATTTAAGATAAAATGTATTATATCCTTGGCATTTTGCGACATTAATAATAATGTATCTGTCACTTTCTACACTTGTGATAGACAACACAAATGCAATGCATACAGGTACCCAGAGATGTACAACACTGAGAAAGATTTCTACCTAGGACACAGTACACGACAGCTCAAACTGGATAAAAGCATCTGGTTGGAATGTATCTTCCAAATAGACGATTATTCAAGACAAAGAGATGATATCAGAAAGAGATGGGACCATTTCTGCTTCAAATAGTCAAACTTCCAAAGGACTTTCAATCAAGAATGCATTCTTTGATTTATGTTTACAAAAAGTAATTATTAAAGGAAAAACAATCATGCAAAAAATAGTCATATTACCCCACAGCATCTTCACAATTAATATTTCACAGATGAAAAGCTGTATAACTGAGTTTTAGTAAAATTATCTGACCAAAAATCATTATCACAATTAATTAACAACTAATTTATCACTGAAACAATTATCATTATTCTTAATCAATATCTTAATTAGTATTTATTAGATCCATACCTGTTATTTCAAATATTGAAGATCAAAACATTGCAAAGATTTGTTCATTTGCCCATTAAGCGTAATGCCATTGACTCACAACATATTACATTTTACATGACTCAGAATACTCCATAGTGTAGTTTTGAATGAAATATTGGTAATAAGAAAAACTGAAAAAGAGAAAGAAACAAATGTCAAAATCATAACACACAGTATTGGAAATAATAATCTACTCATGTTGAAAAAAAGCTTTTTTTATCCTGACTAATAAAAAGCTGGAAATGAGCTGTTATATGGAATTAGAATACAATTGTTGATTGTCAGAATAGAAATTTGTTTATATGCTGCAGTTGGAAGTTAGGTAATAAGAAGTAGAATTCTGCATAAACTTGTATTAGATTCGATGATTTTACATCACCTGCATGATTGACAGGTACCTGGAGAGTGAACTTATCAATTCTTGTGTCCTTTAATGTTCACAAATCCAGGTACGATATCGAAGATGAAACAAAAGTTCACAAAGTTCTCGGCAGACCTCGGGTATTTCAAGAAGAAATAGGTGGGACTTTTTTATATCAGGTACTAAGAGGAGTGTGTTCGGTCAGAGAAAGCAACTCTACACGCTTTTGTACTCTGTAAAACCACATTCAAGAAAGACAAAACTCTCCTACATCTTAGATCTCATGAAACTACCAATATAGTTTCAGTGCCTTGCTAACCCAACTGATTGATGAAACCGTGATGCAATGACACGGGTGAGCTATTACGCAGCCTAATCCGGCTTCAGCCAATGAGCTTCATGCACCGGTTTGCGTCACGATATTAGCGGGAATTTTAAATGCAGCCAGATATCGAAATTATCACCTGTTACAAGTTATTGCAACAGATACATGAAGCATTTTTAAAAGTATTGCATCTTTTATTTCAACTACATCTTGGTGTTATTTTTAGTTGGTCACTGCTGAATTGTCCCTTCATGCCTATTTCAAAATGTTTTTACTGACACTGCTAGTTTGCCATGCAGGTTGGCAGCAAACGCCTCGCGTGTCTTTTGGTCATGTTTCGTGCATATCTGGTGCTGAGCAGAACGAGTAAAAGTCGGTGCGGGAATGAAATCACTCATGCCCTTGCATCGTGGGTGAAAGTATCGATTTTTCTCGAAACGCATTGCTTACGAAGCTAGAAGTACTCCCTGTAGCCGAACACATATTATACGTGGGACTAGGGAAGGTTGCAGTGGCATGACTATGGGAGATACATCTACTACAATTGTACATCAAGGGTCCTTCCCCTTAATTGTTAACATCTTCTTTTAATAAAATGAGAACATTTCAATATGATTGTCAATAATCTTTACACTCTCTGAAAGCTTCACTGCATCCTAATAAAATACTGCAAACGACTAAATGTTTATATGTTCAAAAATCTTGGAATACATTTCATAATCTGAATATATAGATGTACACTACTGTGTGTACACATTGATCATCATATTTCTCACATAGCACAGTGGTGTACGTAACTTTAAGAAGGTGTAAAGGTTATATTTAATCATGGAGTATAATTTTAGCACCATACCATGTATTTTCTCACAGCATCAATACGGTCAGTTCATAAACAGCACACCACAAACTGTGAGAAACATGTAACCACATAAATTGAAATAGTGAGGATTTGATGTCTTTTATCTAGTTCTATTGGCACTATGTTGATTTTAAAAGAAAATACATTTGTACATCTACATCAGCAATATTTCCATGAGCACCTGCCAGCATGTTTTTATGCCACTGTGTATTTACCACCCGTATTCTATGCAGGACATCCTTAAATGAGATTAAAACTTATAGATTGCAGTTTGTTCTTTCTAGTCTACCATACATAAAAATTTAACAATTGTGCTTATTTTAATCAACTTTTTAGCTGCAAATAAGGTGTCTTAGTACATTGTACATACTGGAAAAATTCTTGAAAGCAAGAAAGAATTTTCTAACACGAGTGATTTTATAAGTATGAAATACAAATATTCCACAATAAATCTATAAGAAAATAGTAATTCATTCAGCTGCACTCATAAAATTGCAATCCAATTGACCCAACAAAATACACCAAAAAAGCTCTAAACACTAAGTCCTTACTACAGTAAGGAAATTGGTATCTCATGCAAGAAACAATAAACATGATAACACTCAAGATTTGACCTTAATCTCAAGTGATTAGATAAGTACGTACGAAAATGTACTATATATATCGAGAAACTTTGGGATCTTTCAGACGTAAAATAATAAAGAAATGGAAGTTATTAATAGAGAATACAGAGAATAAAATGAACGAAGAGTACACTGTTTGAGCCATTTCAGACATAAAAATAAACAGCATCGTGTTCCTTTCAATATCAACAAGAAATTCCCTCACCATCTCAGCTTCGGGGGGTTTCAGTAATCATCGAATTTCACGGCATTCATCTCACCAGCCAGCGCACTGTGTCTATACCGGCTGACGAGGTCGCGCTGAAACAAAAGCTTCCGTTTATACGCATCGCCAATCCAACGATTCATAAATCTGCGATTTTTCATCGTACGTACCCGAGTAAAGTACTTTTTCACTCCTGTTAAACTTAGACCGATTCGACCACCGTAAGCAGAAAGCATCGTGGAAGAAGACAAACGTCAAACCGCAGTTCAACAACATGACCCACCTCATTCTACAGAACACGTTAGTGTTGTTTGTTTTTTACCCGAAATGACTCTCAGTGTGTAACCGACACATCATACACATTAAGAGAACAAGAAACCAGTCGCGTTGTAGTACAGAAGCAGAACTCACACCCAGAATACAGTGAAATCTTACACGGCACCTGCAAGTGCGGCGAATACATAGTCACGCCACTGTGCCACTGTAACGCGGGACGAGACGGGTGCAAAGGGCCGACTGCGCTGATGAAGCTGCGAGGAGGGCGAATAGGACGAGACCCGCCGTCCCCATGAACCCGCTCGGAAACGATCGGGCGAAATCGGAAGGAGTCGGCTGAGGTCGGGAGGCAGACGCCGATCCGGCTCGCGCGATTTCGTCTCGGGTTTTCGACGACGCAACGAGCGCGGTTCAACCCTTCGCTGTGCAGGGTGCCTCAGAATAAATGTCACGAACTTCTAAGGCATGTAGAGGTCTCGCGGATGATCTCTTTTTGCCAGCGAACACGCGGTGGGGAAAGTCCGTGCAACGAAGTTACATATGCGGCATTCGCAAATGATCGTGCACTGGTGTTTGGCAGGTCACGTTACGCGATCAGAGTGATTTCGTTTACCTACCAAACCAGGGTGCGATGCGCTGCCGACCAATCTACTCAATCCGGGGTAAACAGAGAGTTTTAGCGTCAGGCGCAAGGAGACTTCCTTAAAAATCTATTGATCACGTGACTTTATAAAGTCGTAAGAAACAACGGTCATGTGCGATAAGTATGCAGTGTGGGATTTTTAACTGGTTTTTCTCGAGGATGTAGGGAATATCTCGTTATAGCGATTGTTATGAGAATTAGACATTATCTAACTCGAAGATATAATTTCGACTTCCTTTTCGCGAAGTTCTTGCCTGTCACCTTCCTAACATCCTTCCGTTAATTCTTGCCAGAATTGTGGAGTTTGTAAAAAATATTTTAAATGCCCCATATACGAGAATCAGTTTATCAGAGTTAGAAAAATGCACCCTTTCCTGTTTTTGGCGAACATTTTGCCGCTTGTAAGGTGACCGTAGAGACTCCTATAGGCGTGCACTATTTATGAAGGTATAAGGTCGTAACTTAGGCCTAAGGTAAGACGTTATGACTTCAAGGTCCGTCACGTGACTGTTAGTGCATAATTTTGCTCTCTTACGCGTGACACTAAAACTTCCTACTGTCAGGTGTGTAACTTTGTTACATGACACTTCCCACCACGCGTTCAAAAAGGCAAAACGAGACTTCCGATTCCCCCACCGTGTCCTAGAAGTGCATAACATTTATTCTGAGACACTTCAATTAAATCGGCTGATTTGGAAGGCGGCTGCTTGAACAAGTCCAATGATGGGGTCCGCTGCGAAGACTCGAGGCTGACTAAAACTCCGGGTGAGTTCACTGGGAACTGCAGAGGCGAGGAATGACCTGACAAGGACCTTTCAACTCCCACAGAACGAGGTGGAGACCATTGGAGTGGCGCGCTCTCCTGTATCACCTTCTTACAGGAACTGAAATACGAACTGCTGCCAACGGTACTTAAAACGTGCGTGGCTGCTGCATGGGTTCGCGAACTGCAAGCAGGCGCGTCATATTACAAAAGATCGTGTCGATGTTCGCGCTTTGTTCAGCGGTGTCTTACATGTATATATTATGAATAATTGAACCTTCAGAAGACACGTTTTGTATTTCTCATAAATTAGCCAACTTTTATGTGCGAAAGTTGGCGAGCCTGCAGCAGCAGTACCCGGCGACAGTATCGCTTCCTATAGCAGCACCCTCCAGCTTTGTCTCTGGTTCTGATGGAGAGTTGCAAGGCCCTGGACCTGACCGAGCCAAGTCTGCCACCACTCGAAGAGATTTAGATCGCTAAAGGGTTAGCCTCCCAACTCCGTGGCCTGACTCCCCATATCCGACGATCGGGTGCAGTCGTGTAACATCGGGTTGAGTCCGTCAGCTTCAGAAAACGCCATGTCGGAGGGGGGGGGGCGTCGAGTAGCTTTGGGTGCACGCGGTTGTTTCCAAGCGTCACCGCTCAACTGGTGACAAAACCCGACAGATGGGATCATGACAGATGGAAAGCTGGTAATCAGCAGTTCTCGGTTGGCCTCGACACAGATTGCACGCCTTGGAAGTACGTCGAAACGACGAGCGCTTGGAAAGTCGGGAGGATGGCATCGCGTAGTGTAGCTGTTCCTGGCTGCACTTCGGGCCCGCCCTTATCACAGGAGGCGGTGCGGAGGCGGGCCCGCCCTTATCACAGGTCACAAGCGGTCGGGCGCCACTTCACTACCTCCGATTGCAGCTCCGGTCCTCCAGCGAAGCCAAGCGATATCGGGAGACGTCGACTGGGGTTGGACGACGTCGAAAGCGACAGCAGAGGGAGGGGCGTCGAAATGAGACTGGTTCAGCTCCGGACGCAGTCGGGAAAACGCTGGGCGAGCGGCCTTACAGGGCGAATCCGCATCAGGTCACTTCGCCGACGCTACATCGGCTGCGAACATCGGGCAGGCTCGGGTGAAGTCGGGAGCAGTTGGTCAGACTCGGGTGAAGTCGGGAGTAGTTGGTCAGACTCGGGTGAAGTCGGGAGCGGTCGGTCAGGATCGGATGAAGTCGGGAGCGGTCGGTTAGGCTCGGGTGAAGTCGGGAGCGGTCGGTTAGGCTCGGGTGAAGTCGGGAGCGTCGGCCAGGCTCGGGTGAAGTCGGGAGCGGTCGGTCAGGATCGGGTGAAGTCGGGAGCGGTCGGGCAGGCTCGGCTGAAGTAGGGGACGGTCAGTCGGGCTGGGGTGAAGTCGGGAGCGGTCGAGCAGGGAGGGGCGGCTGACGATGGTCGGGTGGAGAGGAGTGTGGCGGGGCGGGGACAGAGGGGGCGGTGGCGGGGGCGGGGCCAGGCGCTTCAGACGATGTCGGGAGAGGCGCGGCGCAGCTTGCAATAGGGCGGTCCACCGCCCATGAGGTCGGAGGGGGCGGCGGAGGCCGGCGGGGGCGGCGGCGGCGGCAGAAGCTCGTCCGGCTCCTGCTCCTCCAGCAGCGGCACGCCTGCCAACACAACCACGCGCACGCGCGTCAACCGTTTGTTATTTGTACAATTATTGCAACAGGTTTTTCACACACAATATTTATTCCTTTTTTAAAATTTACACGTTTCGATTCGTACTGCTTTCGGTTCTTCCTCGGGAATATGTTCTATAAAAAATATAAAGATCAGTAATTACACATAAAATATTTACAAAAATTAATAAAAAACAATAATTATTATTGAGACCTCACCATTAATTCCAGTTCTCCATCACCTTATGTCGATAATTTTCTGATGGACATGTTGGGTGTGAAATTCACCGAACACTTACCAATTCCCACCACCCACACACCCAATATTTTACACGACGTCCATTTAATCTGAAGATGGGTGAACGCAAGTATTGTCTGTTAACAATTATTGTCAATTATTGTCTGTCTTCAACTGTTATTTGCATCAAGTTTTCTTTCAAGTTAAAGTGTTGCCAACTTAACAATGTTTGCTCACCTACTGATGTTTAATAATTGGCATCACTTAAATAATTTTAATTGTCAACTGCACAGTGAATCATAACAGAGTTAAACAAAAAATATTTTGTATATTTGTTGTAATTTGTAGGCATCCGGTTGTATATTGAGAGTACTGTCCGCTCTGGGTATATGTAATATCTCTGGTATTAGACGTGTCCTGTAAATTTATTGTGTATACTGTAATGTTGATTGCACAGGGTATACTCACGAATGAATATTCTGAAACTATTTGTCAAAGTAAAGCTAGATAATCCAAAATTTTCACTGATCAGAGTATTGAAGAGCATAGACCACAAATAGAAAAGGATTCTTTCTGGCTTTATTAAAATGATTTAAGGCTCTATCAACATTGAAGGCATTCTGGGGAACGTGCATCTAATGCTAGACAATATACGATACATATGCCCTGACAAAGGATCTCTCAGTTGGTACGATTCTGCTCTTCTAAATTAGACAATCCGAACTCCATAACCTTACCACAATAATTGGACACGTGATTTCTTTTTCTAGCATCTCTTTTACATGGAATTCAAAATACCAGCAATTTGAAGATCGGAAATCTAGAGAGAGGAATTGGAAAAAAATCAAGGAATTTAGTTCAAGAGAAAATGAGAAAAAATGTAAACAGAAAGAGGAAGAATGAGAAAAACAGGTAATACAAAAAAAATTAATTGCACATATCAAAGAATCCGAGAGAAGAGGGGCAGCATAAATCAGGAATTTGAGAGTAAACAAATGAAAGAAATTAGAAATGTGAGAAGAAAACTGAAGATATGAATTCAAATGAGAAAATAAGTAATTCGACACAGGTTTGATAAAAGAGTTAGTGTATGGAGATAGGAATGTAAGAAGATCGAGATAATGCGAAATCTGTGTATATGGATTTCAGGAATAGGGAAATCAGGACAGGAATAAGGAAATCAGGAGATTAGGATAATAGATCGGGCTAGGACATTAAGATAGTAATAGATCGGAACAGAAGATTGGTAAAGTAGAGGACCGGGATAGAAGAAGATCGAGACAGGATATCGGGTTCAAGGGACATCGGGATGTTTCATGAGAATGGGATATAGAAAGATCGGGATGTGTAAGGAGACTTGATATAAGTCCGGAATGTGTAAAGAGATTGTGACAGAAGGAGATCGGGATGTGTAATTAGAATGGGATATAAGAAGGCCGGGATGTGTAAGGAGAGCTCGATAGAGGACTGGACTGTGTAAGGAGAGGGTGTCGGAGGACATGGCTGTGTAAGGAGAGCGTAATGCAGGACCGAGCTGTGTAAGGTGAGCGTGACCGAGGACTGAGCTGTGTACGGGGAGGGTGTCAGAGGACAGGGCCGTGTAAAGAGAGTTTGATAGGGAACCGAACTGTGTAAGGAGAGCTTGATGAAGGACGGGGATGTATAATGACAGCGTGGTAGAGGACCGGCTATGAAAGAAGAGCTTGACCGGGCACAGTATGGAGAGCGTGATAGAGGACAGGGCGGTGTAAGGAGAGTTTGATAGACGACCGGACTGAGTAAGGGGAGCGTGATGGAAGACCAAGCTGTGTAAGGATAGCTTGAAAGGGGACCAGGCTGTGAAAGGAGAGCGTGATGGAGGACCGGGCTGTGTAAGGAGAGCTTGATAGAAGACCGGGCTGTGTAAGGAGAGCTTGAGAGAGGACCGGGTTGTGTAAGGAGAGCTTGATAGAGGACCGGACAGTGTAAGGAGAGATTGATAGAGGACCTGGATCTGTAAGGACACTGTGATGGACGACAGAGCTGTCTAAGGTGAGCGTGCCAGAGGAGCGGGCTGTGTAAGGAAGAGCTTGATGCAGGACCGGGCTGTGTAAGGAGAGCCTGATAGAGGGCTGGTCTGTGTAAGGAGAGGGTGTCAGAGGACAGGGCTGAGCAAGGAGAGCGTGATGAAGGACCGGGCAGAGTAAGGAGAGCTTCAGAAGAAATAAAAGAGGTCATCTTCGTCAACATACTAGCTTTATTGAGATAGCCGGCTTTCGACGGCTTTGCCGTCATCACAGTCGACCGACTATTGACGAAAGCAGCGAGACTGACGACGGCAAAGCTGTCAAAAGCCGGCTATCTCAATAGAGCTAGTATGTTGACGAAGATGACCTCCTTTATTTCTTCCGATAAGAACGTCAACAACACCAAATCAGAATTCCCACAATTATAAGGAGAGCTTGATAGAGGACCGGGCTGTGTAAGGAGAGCTTAATAGAGGACCGGGATGTGTAAGGAGAGGTTGATGGACGACCGGGCTGTGTAAAGATAGCTTGATAGAGGACCGGGCTGTGTAAGGAGATCGTGATAGAGGACCGGGCTCTGTTAGGAGAGCTTAATAAAGAACCGGGCTGTGTAAGAGGAGCGTGATGAAGGACCGGGCCATGTAAGGAGAACTTGATGGAGGACCGGGCGGTGTAAGGGGAGCGTGATGGAGAACCAGCATGTGTAAGGATAGCTTGATAGAGGACCGGGCTGTGTAAGGATAGCTTGAAAGAGGACCAGGCTGTGAAAGGAGAACGTGATGGAGGACCAGGATGAGTAAGGCTAGCATGATAGAGGACCGGGCTGAGCAAGGAGAGCGTAATGTAGAACCGGGCCATGTACCAAGGGCGCGCGCGCGTTCACACGTACCTTCGGAGGTGAGTGCGGAGGCGGCGTCGAAGGAGGCGAGCGAGCCGCAGGCGGCGCGGCAGGACGCGCTGTGGGAGCTGCAGGTGTGCGAGGAGGCCGTGTCCAGCGTCACCGTCGTGCTCACCTCCGACGGCGTCATGGTGTCGGTGGAGCCCGTGCTGTCGCCGCCCCCGCCGCCCGCCGCGTGCGACGCGCTGCAACACCAGCGCGCGCGAACCACACGCGGTAATGCGCGTCACTCACACGCACGCATCGCCTCAACCAACCACACTTTTGTTTTTTACTTTCTTACATTTTACACACACACACAGAACTATTATATGTATGTATGTATATATATATATATATATATATATATATATATATATATATAGAGAGAGAGAGAGAGAGAGAGAGAGAGAGAGAGATTTTCGTGTTTCCGGGCGCGTCAACTGCTTTGGTCATTAGTCCCGTTAGTGTAGTGCATGTTTTTTGAGATGAAGAACATGAGAACATGACGTATTCTCTTCATCGTAACTAGCTAGACCCGCCTGCTTGAGCTTTTCTTCGTCACCCAGCTACAGAAACTGGGACGGGTTGAAACTGGGACGGGTTGAAAGAGCCAAAATTTATTGCTTATTTATCCTTGAAAATAGATTTTATTACATGGGAGTTTTCTGTTTTTTTTTCTCCCTTTCAAAATTCAAAATTTATTGCCTATTTATCCTTGAAAATCGATTTTATTACATGGGAGTTTTTTTGTTTTTTTCTCCCTTTCAAAATTCAAAATTTATTGCTTATTTATCCTTGAAAATCGATTTTATTACATGGGAGTTTTTTTGTTTTTTTTTCTCCCTTTCAAAATTCAAAACTTAAGTAGTATATGATTTAGCGTAGGGATCACAGAATTTTGAAAATGTGCACAGAATTCACTTTTCCCCATAGCCCGTCATACGCAGTTTTTAACTGTTTTTTGACGTAAATAAATAAATAAATAAATAAATAAATAAAAGAAAGCTACAACTATACTTTTGCCTTGATCGGGAATCGAACCCTATATATATATATATATATATATATATATATATATATATATATATATATATATATATATATATATCCCCTATAATTTAAAATAACTTTCCAAAACGTTTTTTAAACATTATTTTCTTAGCGACGTAGCGCGGCTTAAGTTTTACCCCATTTGAATTTGAAATCGATACTTTAAGTTTGGGGGGTTCTTTACATGAAGCCCTTGGGACATTTTCCAAAGTTAAAAAAAAGAGCTCCATCGTTTATGAAATTGTGTTATTGAAGAGTGTGAAGGACGTTAAAGAGAGTGGTGTAGGTCTCATGTTTGTTTAAACCCCTGATTTTTCGAAAATTACAACAATGTTCGAGTACTTTTCGCGCAATTTTGCGTAAAAGTACGGAAGAGAAAGTATGTGCTGTTTTAGCGCCACTAGGTTAGATTTAGAAGCTTTACCTAAATGTTTGGTGAGAAAAATGTGTTTTTGTTCACGGCCAAATTATTGGAAAAATTATGTGGCCCGCCATCTGTGGGGAATTGTATGTAATACAATGAGAAGGAATTAAGCCTATGTCACGTTCACAAAGATAAGTGTCCAAAAAATTGAGCGGTTTTACTCTATATACAGTAACTGTTACTTAAATATTTGTACCTTCGAGCGCATTGATTCATCAATGGTTTAGACACAAGACTTGAGGGTATTTTGAAAACGTCGCAGCTTGCCATTGGTTGAGTTTGCGGTTCTCTCACCACATTCGTTGCTCTCATCGACATTGATTGGCTCGCGTATATACGTATTTGATGGAAATATGACATTGTCGATTTCATAAAGATATTTCTCTACGACTATAGCAGAATGTATTCATTTCTCCATGTTATCGGATGCAGTAATCATGCCAATTCCACATGCCGTGCGAGAATATTATTCTAACACACATGTCGGCCAATCGCATTCGTCCTAGTTCATTACACAACGACTTAGGGTTCTCGCAGTCGCCTACAGAGGCGCTGCGTGCTCTTCCGCAATCGTAAGACAGGTGAACCACGAAACAGTATGCGAGTTCACATAATTGTGTTATCATTTAGTATTTTTAAAACTTCAATATCAAAGTCGTAGAGAAAGTATAGTCTTCTACTTGTGTAGAATGGCTATTATTCACTCGTGAATAATATCCATCATTCTACGCTCGTTGCAGAATATACTATTACTTCTAACTGATACTTTATTGCTTTACATTATCTTCGATACACAGCTCGAGGTACACAACATAACTTGCTTGGATCGAGAGGACCTAGCAGAGAAACATGCAGCATCATTCAACTGTTTTCATGTTCTCTTAAGGAGGGAAATATGAAAAGACAAACCGAGTCAATTTAACATTCAAGTAGAACTGCTACATGTTATCTTATGAAGGAGATTGAGAGGGAATTGTGGGAGCGAAATATGGAAAGACAAACCGAGTCAAGTTAACATCTAGTTAATTAGTAAATAAGTAAATTTGAATCAATATTTCGTAAAAAACAAAATCTTGTATGTACCACGGGCGTTAACTGGTTCTAATCATCGCAAGCCACGGCCTAGGGCATTTTGTCACCGCTTGATCATTAGAAGCCTAATAACGCCCTTGGCGCACAAATAACTATTACAGAACTGTGATTTTATAAAATTAATGTTTTATGAATCGTTTGAAAAATACAAAATGTATCACCATGCACAACAGATACTATATTGTCATGAAAAAACATAATCAGATACCTAGGGAGACAAAGTAAAAGAATATGTTTCAAATTTAATAAAAATTATGGCACTACATATAGGTATATTTATATTGTCAGATTAATTTCAGTACCAGTGCTGTAAATTCTGTCAGTTGATGCAGGAAGATGAAATTCAACACTTGTGTCTCGCAATCGTGATATCAGAGCGAGTAGAGTTCATACCAATCTTCCAGGAAACCAAAATGCCGAGTATCGATATCAACTACCGTCACTCTCAAAAACAGTATTGGACGCACACGCGTGGGTGCACACGCGCGCGCACGCACACACACACACACACACACACACACACACACATACACACACACACAACCTATCATATTTGTCGGTGAGTAAGAATCATCGTTTTCCCTTCAGTAACTTGTCAAAAACAGGATGCGTCTTTTACAACGGATGGGAACTTGTTGCAACTGTTTGAATGTTTAGTACATAGGATTACAAAAATCAAATTTTTGTACACTGAAAAACAGGAATTTATATTTCTATAAAACTGATTATTACAGAAGCTGAAAGTATTGCAAGAAGAAAGAATGCTGAGCATTTCGTTGAGCCAGCGACATGTAGCAGATTTATGAAAAGACAGTCTTTCGATGTGTACTAGAAAAATATCGTAAAGATTCCTGGCGGAATATGAAGAAAAGATCATTGCTTTTCACAAGTCACAATTCCCATTCCTTTGATAAAAATAAAAATCAACAATAAATGTTAACATTAAAGAATGAAATGAAAACGAGGGCGCGTCTTATGCACTAATGGCGCCTAGCGTCTCGCCTTCAGTCAACCTGCGCCGTATGCATAATAAGCAGTAGGGAATGAGACGATGTTCCATCTTGTCTCTAATAAGAAACATCTAGATGTTCTTCCTCGATTTTAATGAATTTTGAATAAGTTGAATGTATATTTCTGGGGGAATGGTCGGCGGCGCGATCCCTTTTACAATTTTAATGATTAAAATATAAAAATGTTATTACATTTTATTATTTTTAAATGACATATATATATATGGCATTAATAGCAAAAAGGTTCGTAATATTATATTCAACAATAGTAAGAACCGCAAGCATGTCAATTATGTTGGTGATATTCTAATACTAATTTGGAAGCTGTTTTCAACCATAAGTTTACATGTAAAGGTACTTTTTTAATATCAGTACTAGATCCGATATGTAATTTGAATTACTTATTTACTTGAAAGTAATATATGGTAAAATTATGTTTTCAATACTGTTATGTTGTGAACTCATGTATACTAGGTGTTGGCAACAAGATGTCAGAGAATACCCGTCAACTTTTTACCCGAAAATCAGCACTGCGTGTTACAAAATCAGTTGTTTCTGCTGGTTTTTAGGCGGCATCCGATTGGTAAGGGAGAAGTGTTGGAAATAAATGGTATTTTTGGATAATGGGCCATGACTGGTCTCTTCAAGGTTAATTATTTCAGCTTGTGTAAGTTAATTTTCATTTTATACGTAATTGTAGACATTATTACAATATTGTCGTAGATTGGAAACCCGTACACCGCACAAAAAGTACAAAATAAACAAATAAAATTATGGCTCAATTATACATAAATATAAAAACTAATATCTTACAAACAGATTAACAAGCCACATACAGTAGTGTCTTCACAAAGATTTGTTAGTATTTTCAAATATTTAATGTAAATGATGGATGCGCCGATATGACCCAGAAACAATTAAGAACCCAGCAGAGATTAGTTTCGAAAATACTTCGTCAATACACTTCATTAATGATGAACGTAATAATCGTACAGAGATTTGCTGTTCGTGGTGCAAAAAAATTGCGTTTCCAAAATATTTCAGTTTTTATCATTACAATATGTAAATTGTCATTCGTTTATGTTTATGATTTATTCGCATATTTCTGTGAGGGTGCCTTCTTATGCCACTCTGCATCTTCTCCTTTATCGTAGTTAATACCACGAGTGCTTTGGAAATTGCCGATAAATTCCTGAGTCGTGAAACGAGGAGGGGATTTATCTGAGAATTTCGAAAGCACGAGTGGTATTTAATAGGACTCTTTCACGTGTGAAATTATATCCAACAGAGATACAACATTCCCCAAATATTGAAAATAACTTAAATCTATGATAAAATCAAAGAGGATATGTTATACTTCATACGCGGTTTATTGGACATCCACATAGCAATCGATGTATACCGCCTCCTCCTAAGAGAGAAGATTTTGTATTAAAAAGAGGTTTATGTAGTAATCTCTCTAATAGTCCTTCTTGGAGTAATCTCTCTATATCTGCATTTTCGTCCAGTTTCCCTGATCCTTTGAGCAAATAATAACATGATCCCTTGTTTTGCTTCTAGACTTAAATGTAACTTCACTATTTGTTCACGTCTTCTAGTATTCAGTGGGAAATATAGTTATTCAAATTATCTATCGGAGCGAATATTTTTACAACAATCCTCGCAACAAAACTCTCATTTTCTTTCTGTATTTAAAATTCAATTAGTATATGGCGTAGGGTAGGGATCACAAAATTATGAAAACGTGGGCAGAATTCACTTCTCCCCATAGCACGTCACACACACTTTTTAACTGTTTTCGACGTATAAATAAATAAATAAATAAATAAATAAATAAATAAATGTTACGAAATGGTATGGAGTTCACGACATTTGCATCATCTAAATCAAATTGAGACGTTGTTTTGTCGTATATGTTTATTTGTAGCATAAAGCTTTTTCGGCCGGATTGCGACCATCTTCAGTGCATAATAATAAATAACAATAATCATTGTCAAACATAAGCTTCTTAGGATATATATATAATAATATATACATAATAATAATATGATACAATAATAATAATAATAGATAATAATAATATAATAATAAATATTATCAATATATAATAAGTAATAAATAAAGCTATAATAAATAAATAATTAAATACACAGAGTACCGTTAACGTATGTGCCGATCTCGCCACCGGTAATACAGGAGCTCGACGGCGAATACAGCAGCCGCAACGCTCCACGCGACCGCTAGCACAACGAACAGCCCGGCCATCTGCTCGACGGCCAACGTTGGATCCTCCTGCCAGTGACTTCCCTCGTGGTGTGCCACCGCTGTCCCATCAGCCACCATCGCCTGGCGCTGCGTCACCTGCCATTGGTCGAACAGCCCGCTCTCCAGCACGCGCAGCACGAACGGTGCCAACTTGACGAACAGACTCGAATTCTTCCTCACCAGGTACGACAAGTACCCGGGCGGGTTGATGCATTCCGGCACCAGATGCAACACACCCTCGCCGCTCTTCGTCAGATTCTCGTCTTTAGAATAATAAGAGTACAGCCACTTGGTTATCACGACGCCGTCCCCGACCCGACGAGAGGTTCCGACAAGCACGTCCATCACATCGTCGTACGCGATGGTCAGAAACTTTCGCCGGATGTTTTTGAGAACCTGCCGCGTGTCCTCGCTGTCGAAGATCCCGTTCAGGATGCTGTACGTGAAGATTCGGTCCAGCGACGTGTCAGCTGCCTCCAACGTCTCGGGTTCGGGGAGATGGGGCGGCGCTGTCAAGAAGCCGAGAAGCTGGCCTTGGTAGGCGTTGCCCAGAATCAACGAGAAGATCAACAACGTGCACAGAACTACGCTCTGCGATGAGCTGTGCGTCTTCCGTGCGCCGCCGCCGGTTAAAACGATTCTGACCACTTCCACGAACGGTGATGTTTGGGTTGAACGCATCCGCGCTGCTGGGATCTTCTGCGTGAGGTACCACGTGACAATTGCCGCCGATACGCACCCCAAAATGGCCACCCACGACGACGTCTGATACGGCAGAAGCAGCACCTGTGTAAACGGCACTAGCGGTGCTCTGGGCATCACGATGCAGTAGGGGCTCTGGAAAATAGGCGCTGTGAAGTCCGCGAATTCGTATCTGTCTTGCATCAAGAAGAAGCCGATGGATGTGACGTCCGCCTCGCCGCTCTGCAACATCCCGAGAGCACCCCCAGTGTACGTCCCGTTTATGCTGGCACCGAAACAAGATGGCGTCGGTTCGACGCGGTCTAGTCGAACGCCGGTTTTGTTGACAAATTCACTAAACAGCATGAAACTTGGGCCGTCTAAAACCCGGTCGCCTATCTTATTTATCCAATAGTATTCTCTCACAAGCTCACAATAAGCCTGAACATAGACTTTGTTATCTGGAACATTTATTACGTCACTGTCCACTTCTGATGTTACCGTTTCGTTGTTTCTTAGTAAGTCCTGAAGACCTTTTCCTAAACAAATATCTGCAACTGTAGCCAAAAAGAGTAATACCTCAGAAACTCTATCAGTTAACAAATGAAACGGCACCATCTTTATCCTGATTCGATATAATCGGTAAGGGGCACACCAACATTTCAGATAAGCGCAATGTAAATAACAGTGTTAGTAGTGTTCACTTGAGAATGATCGTGTTTACAGGAACCTTCCGGGCTCGATAGTGATTAACCGTCAAAGAAATGAAACAAAGATTTTAGAAAATTAGTAATTACATATAGTTCACATAAGAATTCTACAAACGAACACTCCCCACAGCGGGAAATTGAAACTTACGTTTAGAAACAGTAAAATAATTCCTAACACATCTGCATTTCTTGACCACTGCCTCTTTACCTGAATTTGGAAAAATATTTATTAATAAAATATGTTTCAAGAAAGATCCATTGTATTTCTACATTTTTTATATAGTTAAGAAATCTAGTAATTAGGGTTCACATTAGGTTAACGTATCTTTGAAATTCTAATAAATCTTGGATACAAGAAGAATTACGAAGCAAAGATCAATTTATACATTGGTCTTTCCTCGTTTTCTTAATATATTAAATGAATATCTCGGTGAGCTGAGCTTAAGATACGAACATTAATAAAAAATACTTTACGTCCGTGTTGTTCGTTGATATTAATGATTCTATGCGCAAACAGCAGTAGCTAACCCAAAAGTATTCAACTAACAGAATACATTATAGTATTTTCCTAAATGACACCTATGTTGAAATAAATGTCTACGTGGGTATATTAAGCTGGGAAAATGTTCATGAAAGTAATAGACGTCATTTGACATTTCTTCAGACTATCGAAAGGCTGGACACACATTGGCCGTATTCTGATAAACATTATTAAGGAAATCATAACTAAAAGCATTATAATAAACGGAATTTCTCTTTCCACACGAAATATTAAATAAATAATGTACACATACGCCACAAAAAGTACGTTCGTACACACAAATATACTTTCGCTTTTACAATTACACCATAAATAATGTACCACGCGTGCAGTATCTCCACGATAAATTGTCTTGAACGTCGTTCGTGAAAAATCATTTACAAAAGAAACTGTCCGAACTAGTAACTTTTTCTGCCATTTGATTCTGATAGATGAGTACGACAATTAAATATTTTTATTATTGTTAATATAAATAATATTATTAAGAATTGTGTTGTTTCAATTGTCCAGATATTGCATCTAAAAAGCACACGTGATTTTGCCTCACATTTTCCTTAAAATCAAGGTATTGTCTTTCTATCTATAAATCTTACAAGTTATTTCTCATTATTTTATTTTCTCTGGTATTATTATAGCCTTCGTTGATTTTTCTGTTCCCCAATGTCACATTTCTCTTGACACAGTTGTTACTGAAAATGAGTTTTCCATCGTTTGTCGCAAACACCTACGGGCGCAGAGTCTGAGTTGTCGATTCAAGTATGAGTCTTCAACTTTCAACTTAGCGATCATGTTTCGCGTATGATGTTTCATGGCTCTTGCAAAGTAATCGCCTTTCTAGAAGGCAGACTTTCAATGCGAATGTCAAGTGGAAAGTGTTTTACCGCACAGTATTTTGTCGTTCATTTCAACACATATGGGCAAACACGATATTTTCGCCTGGTTTCTCACACTGTACTACATTCAAGAACTTTCGGATAAAGCCTCTTCACAGAATTGTAAAAACTTGCCGAGAATCATTCCTTCATACAGTTGAGTCCTTAAAAAAGAGAGGCCGCACATAATCAGTAATTTGACACAATCAGCGATTCTTAATTTCAGAAGTCCATTTAAATTTAAGCCGATTCAGCAAAGAAGAAAAAAATTGAGCAGTTTTGTTTACAACAAAAACAATCGGAATTTTCTTTCAGATAACTTGCAACAATAAAATCATTTAAAATACAAAATACTAAACTAATATAATTCACGGATGTATATAAACCAACAACTTGCATATAGCATAACCAGATACGTCAGTTGCGTAATATCGTGACAAGCAGAGTCCTGGTGGGGAAGCATTATAAAACCTCATTAAACCGCTATTAAACATTCAAATCTACGTATAACCGTTAAATTTACTGTCAGGCGATCTGATCCGAGTAGATAAAGCAGTATTGAACGTTAAAAGCACTGTTGACATACATTTACCACAAAATTCGACGATAACATCACAATTCAGAGATCTTCCACAAAAAAATTCGATTCTCGACCATGGGGCTACGCGATGATCATTATATATCCAATTCACAACTAGTTAATGTTTTATGTTTTCATTTCTTACTATTTCTGTCAAGAAAACATTGTCTAGTATCGACAAATACAAAGTACTGGCCTGCGCAAATACTATGCTGATAAAAAGTCATTGGTAAAAGTGGCTACTGTTTGAAAAGCACGTGACAGTAGGATAATCCGCCCGACATTTCAAAAGTTTTATTTTATTTATTTATTTTACGTCAAAAACATTTAAAACTGTATGACGTGCTATGAGGGGAAGTGAATTCTGTGTTCGTTTTCAAAATTCTATGATCCCTACACTAAGTCATACACTACTTAAATTTTAATTTAAAAAACGCTCCGATGTAATAAAATCTATTTTCAAGGATAAATCAGCAATAAATTTTGGGCTCTCATCCATTATGTCTTTCGTCAAGGAATAATACTTCCTGCCGCGACAACATGGAAACGACATTTTGAATAACTATATTTCCCACTGAATTCTAGAAGTCGTGCACAGATAATGAAGTTACATCTATGTCCAGAAGCAAAACAAGGGACCATCTCAGCATTTGATCAATGGATCAGGGAAACTGGACGAAAAACCTGATCAAGATGGGGGGTCACTGACCCAGAAGTTTCGTTTAAGTTAAAATGTAAAGTTAAAGTGAAAATATAACGCACACGTGGAATACTTTCACTTCTTTGTAACAAAAAATGTAAATTGAAACCTGCTGAACCGAAAGTGTTAAAATTATTATTCAAGCAGATTTACCAGGTAGCAGTCATAACAGTATTGGCTAGGACTCAATAAATGTGTGCTAACTTACTGGTTTTTAAAGTTCCGTTCCATTGTTGATAAAAGTAGTGAATTATTTCAAGAAGGAATACTGCATTTAATTCCCTTCCCTTTGAACATACGAGTATACATGCCGAACATGTATTTAGAAGCAGATATGCTGAGGGGATCTAGGACGCGACGGATCTCTTTCAAAATGAAAAGTCATTAGTAGACATCAGATGTTTAGGGAAATGCCTATTTTTTCTAGAGAACTTATTTACAGGCTGATAAAATATGTCTACAAATCATGACTAATGATAACATATGAGGAAGTTTTTAATGCTTATTTTTGCTTATTTTAGCATAAATGCCTATTTTTTGCATAAATACCTTTTTGAAGACGTTTTTTGCCTTTTATTTATTATATTTATATACAATGCCAAGATATCGAAAAATCGGCGATGGCCCAACGTGACCATTCATTACGAAACCTTCAATTCACGTCTTGAAATTTAAAATTACGAGAGAATTCCTGGAAGTATACCAACTGATTTTTCTCCATTTCCCTATTTCATAAATACCAGCCATGAACGATTGACAATACACCGAGGGACCCGAAATTTTAGAGGAAATAAATATAAATTCTCAGAAGGTTTCACTGTTGCTAGTGTTGGACTGCTAAAAAAATGCCAGTGACGTCGTTCAGATATCCTTCTCCGCATTCAAACTGATTCTGTCTCCCAGGCGTCGCAAATTTGAAATTGTGATCCTTGAAAAGTTACTGGTAATATGTAAATATTACTGGTTAACGGAAACTATTAAGAATAAAATGTAGAAGAGTTGTAAATATGTAAATCTAGTGTTACATTAAAATGTACGAACTGGTTTTGTGCATTTAAGTTTACAAAATAATATAGACAAAAATTACAATTTTTCCATTTTATCGTGTATGTATCTTATGACAGTGCCTTTTTTCTCCTTATTCCTGACATTTTCGTTGCCTTTTTATGTGAAAAAATAGTACATTATGGAACGATATAATGATGGGTATTAATACACGAATGCGATATTACGATACAAAGGCATCTACACGAAGGCAGTTGTTTTGTTTTTTTGTTTTTAATTTTATCCACCAACGAACGCATCATCTGATCACACGTTGTTATAGATCCTCGCAGATATTTTTTATCGGAAAATAGTTGTAGGCTTATATTATATACGTGATTTACAGTTCAAAAAAATTTCTTAAGAACGTATGAACAGCGATAAAAACAAGAGAAAAAGAAACATAACACACTAAATATCTTAAGTGGATGATATTCCATTCACATATTATTATTTCACACGGCTAAGAATACTGCTGTACACACATTATGTACAAGATGGACAACGTGTGGAAAATATAATAGGTGTATTAAGAACACAGTTAAACGGTTCAGAATGGGTGTCATTTTCATTTCCACCCAGAAATTGGGATTACCATTACAATAATTCCTTTAAATGAATGGGCTATTACAACAGTGAATAAGCAGAAAGATGAAAAGAAATTCAGGAATTACAGTCGCCTCGTCCTCCACGAGCCGAGAACGTGGAGGTGCATTTCAGTCCTATTTATCAGTTGTGAATGAGAAACCCTGGACGTGAATTGCAGGCTAAGAAAACTTGGGCTCTAATGACGAGTTAAGGAGGCGGCCGGAGACTTGCTCGACAACCCTAAGGAATCCCATCTTTTGGAACCAACGAGGCGACGAGAATTAAGACGGCTCACGCTCCGAGTTTAAGTTACCGAAAACACAGGTTTATTACCGCTTTCCCGCGTGCACAGTGGGGACGGGATCAAGCTTTCAGTGTATGAGCCCATCTTACGCAAGTACGGGCCTTTGTGGGGCAGGAAAGAAGCAAGAATAAAATGTAGTACACGACGGGCTGAAAGCACCAACGGGGTTGATTTGGCAATTTTTGGAACACTTTTATTATCAGATTTACTGCAGTAATTTTCATCTTTCGAAATGTATCCACCCTAATATTTATACACTTTTTGTTGGGTTATTTAATCCTCGCGTAATTTTTCGGGCGCAAAAAGGTAAAACGTAATTTCTTGACGTTCGCTTTTCTGAAACTCATCAACGCAGTGATTTTTTACGTCGAATTTCGCTGGACTGAAGACAAGGTGTGGTGAGGTGTGTACGATGACGGGAAGGGGAAAAACTGGCAGTGCTAAAACACCATGTATTTTTTTCACGCAATTTTTTATGCAAAATTTTCACAGAAAGCAATAATTTCACGCAAATTACGCAAAATGTACTCAAATTTTCCAAAAATTGTATGTTGAGTTATTTCAAAATCTATCTTTAAGGAACAGATTTTATTATAGGAAAAAACTCTGTCTTTAATATTTTAGCTGCAGGAAGACTCCGAAAAAATTTTGAATTTTTGCATTTTTACAAAAATCAGGATTTTCAACGAACATGAGACCTGCACCATTCTTTAAAACGCCCTTCACCTATCTAACCACGAAATTTAATCGAAAACGATGGAGTCATTATTGGAACATTTTGAGTGTCCCAGGGGCTTCAGGTAAAAATTAAAATACCGGTTTCAAATGGAAGGAGCCGTGACACCAGCGCGGTCGATTCGGGGATATCAATTTTGAAGAAAATCAGCTGAATGGTTTAGCCGCTAGCATTGTTCGCAGGACAGACGTTTTGCAGTCATTCGATTTTTCGGTGCCAAGGACTCATAAAACATGGATTCTGGCTACACCACGTGTTGGAGAATTTTTTTTTTTTTTTTTTTACATTTAGAAATTGGATTTATACATTTTTCGTTAGTAGAGCCCTGTAATGAAGATTTTTTCTGCCGAAAATCTGCCGTTTTTTCGCGCATCATTATATAACGTCCTCTCTACTGCGTACCGAGAAAATAAAAGAAGGAAGAGGGGAAAAGAAGTGGAGCATACAACGTTGGAGATAAAAAAGAGAAACAGAATGTTACAGAGAAGGGAGAAGAGGTTGGATTAATAGACGCAGAAAGAAAAGACAAGATCACCGAGATGTACTGCAAGCAGGAGGAGATAAAAACAGAAATAGGATGTTGAGGGGAAGCAGGAGAAGAGTCCCAAGGATAAGCAGAAAGCGGAGGATAAGATACAGGACGGAAAGAAAGGAGACGCGACGAAGTGGGAGGGAAAGGAAGGAGATGCGACGAAGCGGAAGAAAAACAGAAGACATGCGACAGAGGGGAAGAAAAAGAAAACACATGCGACGGAGCGGGAGGAAAACTAAGAACACGCAACAGAGCAAAAGGAGACGCGACGAAGCGGAAGAGAAAGGGAAAGAAAGGAGGCGAGACGTAGCGGAAGGGAAACAAAAGACACGCGATGGAGCGGAAGGGAAAGAAAGGAGACCCAACGGAGCGCACGGAAACGAAAGGAGACGTAACGAAGCTAAAGAGAAAGGGGAAGAAAGGAGGGGAGACGCAACGGGAGGAAAACAAAAGACACGCGACGGAGCGGACGGAAAAGAAAGGAGACGCGTGAAAGCGCAGACGCGGTTGACGGTGTCCAGCTCCCCATGTCTCCGGTAGCCGGTCGTGCTCGCTGGAGGAGGTCTGTCTGCTGGAGGGGGAGGGGGAGGGGAGGTTCGCACGCCGACTCGCCCGCCCGCCCGCCCGGAGGGGGCAGCAGCAGCAGCAGCAGCAGCAGCGGGGGCCTCCAATTAGCGCGCCGCGGGGGCCGGCAGGTTCTCATTACGGCCGCGTGGCGCGCCGGCGGCGCCGCGGTCAGGGGTCGCTGGCGGGCGCATATACATCGCTGGCCAGCTCCTCGTATTGCCTCCCCTCATCCGCCCACCGCGCACGACTCCGCCGCCGCCGCCGCCCCACGCACATGGCTCGCCGCACGGCGCCCAGCGCCAAACGACCGACTTCTATAACCCCCGACATACAAACCCCCAAAGTCAACACCCAACGTCAGGCCCCTGAACGGCTGACGTCTAGCGCCCAGAGTCAACCCCCAACATCAAACCCCCGAACGTTTGACGTCTAACATTCATCCCCAACGTCTGACGTCTAGCGCCCAAAGTCAATCCCCAACGTCAAACCCCTGAACATCTAATGTCTAGCGCCCAGGTCAACCTCCAACATCAAACCCCCGACTGCCTGACGCCTAGCACACAGAGTCAACCCCCAACATCAAACCCCCGAACGTTTGACGTCTAATGTCAATCCCCAACGTGAAACTCCCGAACGTCCCACTTCTACCACCCAAAGTCAATCCCCAACGTCAAAGCCCTGAATGTCTGATGTCTAACGCCATAAGTCAATCTCCAACGCCAAACCGCCGAACGTCTGGCGTCTAGCTCCCAAATTCTACCCCCAATGTCATACTCCCGACCGTCTGACGTCTAGCGCCCAGAGTCAACCCCCAACATCAAACCTCCGAACGTTTGACGTCTAACGTCAATCCCCGACGTGAAACTCCCCCTTCTACCATCCCGAATGTCCCCCTTCTACCACCCAAAGTCAATCTCCAACGCCAAACCGCCGAACGTCTGACGTCTAGCTCCCAAATTCAACCCCCAATGTCATACCCCCGACCGTCTGACGTCTAGCGCCCAGAGTCAACCCCCAACATCAAACCCCCG
Organism: Teleogryllus occipitalis; assembly: GCA_011170035.1. Taxonomy (NCBI): domain Eukaryota; kingdom Metazoa; phylum Arthropoda; class Insecta; order Orthoptera; family Gryllidae; genus Teleogryllus; species Teleogryllus occipitalis. The sequence continues at coordinate 82,230 of BLKR01005182.1, forward strand.
AACGTATGACGTCTAACGTCAATCCCCGACGTGAAACTCCCCCTTCTACCATCCCGAATGTCCCCCTTCTACCACCCAAAGTCAATCTCCAACGCCAAACCGCCGAACGTCTGACGTCTAGCTCCCAAATTCAACCCCCAATGTCATACCCCCGACCTTCTGACGTCTAGCGCCCAGAGCCAACCCCCAACATCAAACCCCCGAACGTTTGATCCAAATCCCCAACGTCAGACTTCCGAACGTCTGACATCTAGCTCCAAAATTCAATCCCCAATGTCATACCCCCGATCGTCTGACGTCTAGCGCCCAGAGCCAACCCCCAACATCAAGCCCTCGAACGTTTGACGTCTAACATTCATCCCCAACGTCAAACTCCCCAACGTCTGACGTCTAGCGCCCAAAGTCAATCCCCAACGTCAAACCCCTGAACATCTAATGTCTAGCGCCTAGGTCAACCCCCAACATCAAACCCCCGACTATCTGACGTCTAGCGCCCAAAGTGAACTCCCAATGTCAAACCCCCGAACGTTTGACCTCTAACATTAATCCCCAACGTCAAACTCCCGAACGTCTGATGTCTAGCGCCATAAGTCAATCCCCAACATCCAACCCCCGAATATCCCACGTCTATCGCCCAAAGTCAATCCCCACTGTCAAACCCCCCAACGTCTAACGTCTAGCGCCAAAAAATCAATCCCCAACGTGAAACCACCGAACGCGTCACGTCTAGCGCCCCAAGTCAATCCCCAACGTCAAAGCCCTGAACGTCTGACATCTAGCGCCATAAGTCAATCCCCAACGCCAAACAGCCGAACGTCAATCCACATGTCAATCCTTCAATCTCTAAAGCCCAACGTCAAACCCCTAATGACTGACGTCTAGCTCCTAACGTCAGTCTGAAACTCAAAAATCCTAAAGTAACTCATATTCAAAATAAACACAAGTAACTCAAAGTTTTTTGCCGTGTTCTTTTATTCCTTTGTTCGTATATCGTTATAAAAATAACGTAGATGAAAATTTACCCACACATGCTTCTCAAAACTCAAATTCCAACTACCTAAAAATTAATATAAATGAATATTTATCCCTATTTTATAATTATCATTTGTACATCCACAAAAAAACTGTTCAATACAAAAAAACTGACAAAAATGGTCAGTACAATTCAGTGCCTTCTAAATGTTGTACGAGTACACATTCGATGCTTAAATCGCTATAAAGCATGTATGGTGTAGATGAAGAAATGCATTTTTTAAAGACAAAAACATGGAGGATTATTTAGTTGTTCTTTCGTGAATCATCAAAGAGATCAATGGATAATGATAATAATAATAATAATAATTATTATTATTATTATTATTATTATTATTATTATTATTATTATTATTATATTACTATTACTATTACTCTTCTCTTTTCAGTATTAGACCAGTATTAAATTACCTTGGAGTGTACCGAAAAAGAGGAAATAGATTTTTACCTATTTTCCATTTCATTGATCGCAAAAACCCGTTGAAAAAGACTGTTTCGCCGCCAATGTTAAAAGGTTCCAAGAAGGTTCGTACAATTGAGTCAGTTTAGCATAAATACTTTTTTTACAACGATATTAATTTTCTGACGCCATTTCCTATAAACACCTTAAAAATCGTCCTTTGTCGTGCTTCATTTCTCAGAAGCAGAGTCTCTTTTGTTATCTTTTTTCTCTTTTGTTCAAATCGTCGAAGCGAACTGTGTTAATTTTTTGTTTGTTTGTTTGTTTCGAACAGGGAGGAGTCACTTACCGAAATCACGTGAATCTAGCATCGCTTCTATGTTTGCTACCGAGCGACACGCTTGGCCCACACTGACATCGTTCTTCGGTTAGTATTTTTTTTTATTTTTAGAAAATCATAAGCTTTTAGCCGAACACGCATGCGGTGCACGCGCAGCTGGCTCCGTCACTGTTGAGAAACGCGTGTCTCTTTCGGAGCACAATTCAGCCTCGGGGGGCGACCTTCCTAAGGGTGTAGCTGGGGAAGAATATTTGGCGATCCGAGAGGAAGATGCCATATTGATAACAAAACATCGATGTTGAAAATTAAAATATCGATGCTAAAAGAAATGCCTTTTGCACAACTAGCGTCGACAGCAATATCTCGACCACTCTGACCAGCGAAGGTGGCTCAGGGCATCAATTGATGTCACTGCAATGCCTCTGACCGGGAGATCCTAGGTTTCCACTTCTCACGGTGGCAGCATTTTCTATATTAACTCCATCGGGAGAGGTGGCTCAGGGCATCAGCTGATGTCACTGCAGTGCCTCTGACCGGATGGTCCTAGGGTTCCACTCCCCACGGTGGCAGCATTTTCTATATTAACTCTACCGGGAGAGGTGGCTCAGGGCATCAGCTGATGTCACTCCAGCGCCTCTGACCGGGAGCTCCTAGGGTTACACTCCTCACGGTGGCAGCATTTTCTATATTAACTCTACCGGGAGAGGTGGCTCAGGGCATCAACTGATGGCACTGCAGTGCCTCTGACCGGGAGGTCCTAGGGTTCCACTCCCCACGGTGAGGGTCTCTGGGGTTCGAGTCCCGACGGTGGCAGCACTAACTTGTCTGCTAGGTCGAATTCAGACGCTGTCTCGAGGAGAATTCTATCGGCCGGCTGCTCGGATCGGCAGTTTTTCGCAGTTTCTGCGATCAATACCAGGCGAATGCCCTAAATGGATCATGGACCGCGCGCGACTTTTCCTTCCTTTCCTCGTCCTATCCTCCCCTTATACACACACACTCACATGAACTACACTGCCAACTTGTCGGGAGACCAGTCGGGAACTTAGAGGTTGCCCCGAATGGGGCGGTGCCACGCTGGTGGAAGATAAGTGTTTGAGAGAAAATCCCATATGCCGACGTAGATCTGCGCCGGATCTTGTCATCCAGTGGAAGATCACAGTCACCTCCTGCGATAGAAACATGTACTACACTTACGGGACTAATGACCTTATCAGCTGACGAGTACGAAATTCAACCAATCTTTCCAGGGAAGACAAGAAACGTAATTCGGTCAAGAAGATGATTCTATTATTTAGAGATATGGAATGCTTGATTGATGAAATATGGTATGAATAAAAAGATACGGTCCTAGTAAGTGAATATTCAGTTTTGCTAACCGTACCAACTTACTAGGGGCATTAATCCCATAATTGCAGTGTATGTCATAATTCACAAGGGGACACACCAGGAACTATTTGATAAAAACAGACCATAACGCGGAAAAAGACTCGTGTATCACTCTTTTGCTTTTATTGATCGATTGTTGCTCTCACACTTCATCAGAGATGGGCTCATGAGCTATATGGGCTCATGAACTATATGGGCTCACGCCGATGTTAAAAGCTTCCGTTAAAATCAATTCTTAAACCTCGATTATTATCATAGGTACAATCACGAGTGCTTTGGAATTGTCGATAAATCCCCGACTCGCAAAGTGAGGAGGGGATTTATCTGAAAATTTCGTAAGTACGACTGGTATTTAATATGACTATTTTACGAGTGAAATGATGTTGAACACAGCTCCAAAATGCGCCAAATATTGAAAATAACTGACAGCTATATTACAATCAAAGAGGTTATGTTATAGCACATACGCGGTTTATTAGACATCAACATAGGTATCGATGTATACCACCTCCTAAGATAGATGAGTCACAATTTATGATTGGCCAGTTGGAAGAAGCAGTAAAAAAATAGTATAGAAAAAGCGATAAAATGTTTTAGATACACCGTCCTGATTGGGGGTTTTTGTATGTTTAGTTAAACACTACTGGTTTTAATTTCACGAATGGAGTAGTCGCTTAAATCCTTGCATTTTGAAAATCATGTTAACTTTTAAAAAGAGTGTTCCGTCAAAAAGAAGTAAATTTAAAATATCGCAATCGCATTTGCCAAAGTCTAGATTGGATTAGTAAGCCAAATGTCTTACCCTGCACATTGTTCCAACGAATATTTCTGACTTCTACATTAAATAACGAGTTTTAAGACTGTTTGAGATACGCGCACTTTACGTGAGTATTAAAAGCTGGATGCCAGAATTAAAAATGTCTAATCCAATTGCTGGAATGAATCTACTACCCCTTAACAGCTGAATTACTTTTGCACGCATTATTCTCGCCCATTCTCTTTCCGATTGTCGGCTCACAGCCAACTATCTCGTAGCTTCTGTTTGCTACAATTCGCAAATTAGTGCAAAAGAAGGAACTAGGAGTTGATCAGTACGGTACGTCATGAAATAAGGACGCTGGGCGTTTATGGGTCAAGGAGAGTCTAACAGCATAAACATCAAAATTTGGACACTTTAAAAACTAAAGCTTGTTAAATTATTTTGACTTTCTTTAACACAGTGATAGGACTTTTATTGCAAAATTCGAGGTAGAAATGAGATTTTTGAATGTTTAAATGTCTCTCCGCTGCAGATAGGGCGTGTCTCTTTTGTTTATTGTTTATTCGGTTTACTCTCTTGTTTGTTTGTTTTTGTTTATTCGGTCAACCTTATCTAGACGACTGTGACTTATGTAGATCCTAGAAGAGGTTCTGTTTTTTGACACGGGCGGAACTGTCCCAATTGTAACTTCTTTATTCTTAAAGTTTTCTACACAAACATTGGATTGTTTATACCTATTCTGTGTTCGTGATGTTAGAAGTACAGTTTTATAGGGGAGTATAACTTATTTGATAGAAATATGAGAAATGACCCATTTTCTCAGAAACTAGTTAAGATAATGAGATAAAATTTTCAAGATAGCTTTACGTAAACATGAATGAGCTACTTAAGCAAAATAATGAGATACAGTTCATCTGGATTAATGGATTAATATGAGTCTAATTTTAAAAATTATTCTCATTGCTTATTTTAAAATTTTGTAAAACAGCTTTATGATAACCTATTTAAGTAATTCTGCTGAAGCATAATGGTAAATATTTACAGAATAGACTGTAAAAATTACAAAGTTGTAAGTAAACTAATTACTAAGATAATGGGTTACTAAT
>BLKR01005183.1:0-87250 GCA_011170035.1 Teleogryllus occipitalis
GTACCTCAAGATTCCTGTCTCTCTCCTCTCCTTTTCAATATTTTTCTATATGATATACGAAAATTCATTTATTCAGATTTAGCTCTTTTTGCTGATGACACTGCCCTTATTACCTCACATCCTCACATTCTAACTGCAAAAAAACAAACTACAAACAGATCTTAATCAATATTCTAACTGGGCTAATAATTGGAGAATCAAAATTAACATGTCGAAATGTCAAGCAAAAATATTCACTTTATGTAAACCGATATTTCCCCCTCCACTTACAATTAATAACACTCATATTCCTTGGCTCCCGTCTACTTTTTCCATAAAATATTTAGGACTTTACTTAGATACAAAACTTAATTGGAAAACACACATAAAAAACATTCTTCAAAAAACAAATATAAAAATTCATGCCCTTATTGACAATAATTCTTCCCTTCGTATTAAAACTGACAAATTAATTTACACATCCATTATTCGTCTTTCTCTAACTTACGCTTGTCCAATATGGTCTAATGCAGCTAAAACAAATATTCAAAAAATACAAATTATTGAAAACAAATTTTTAAGTAGAATTGTTCATGGCCCCTGGTTTATTCCTAATTCGCAAATTCATAAAGAATTACAAATCATTACAATTCATGAATATATTAAACATCATAGTCAGCTATTCTTTGAAAATTTACCTTCTTTACACCATGCCCAACTTTTTAATCTCGGTCGCACTTATAACTTTCCTCGTCGTATCCAATCAAACTTTCCAAAAGATAAATTTCGTCCTTCATAAATCTTCATTGCAATTATTTTCATCCTTTATTTACATTCCTTCTAACTTTACATTAAAAATTCTACATATCTTAAAAATATGATTAATAATGCCTTATTTTTATAAGGTTACAGTCAGTGATCAAAACAGCCGTTACTATATTGTTATTTTAAACTCCCTGAAAGACTTGTAGTCGAAAAGGTAGAAATAAATTTAAAAAAAATTATGTTTATATATACTCCAAATTTTCTATTTCACTCAAATTCTAATTTCATTTATAATAATATCTTATATTTGATTATTACATTATTTATTATTATTATTTATTATTAATTATCATTTATTATTATTAGTATTTATTATTAGTAGTATTATTTATTAATCATTATTTTGTAGCACTGAAGATGGTCGCAATGCGGCCGAAAAAGCTTTATGCCAAAATAAATACATACGACGAAACAACGCCTCAAATTGTTTACATGATGCAAATGTCGTTAACGCCGCACCATTTCCTACCACACGAATGTGATCTGACGATACGAGCGAATATCATAAACTTCACGCGAGTGTATTAATACCCATTACATCTAGTTTCATACAGTACTTTTCTACAACTTATGGAAACTTTAACTTATAAAGCTTTCAAATTCAATCGTTTCGTTGCAGGTTACATGCAGGATTCAGCCAAGGCCACCTAGCGGACAGCTATCCTACCTGCCGCAGGTGGCTTTGGTTTACCAGCCTGCCTGCGAGAGTACAAAAGTTGAGACAATAATTGCGAGGTCACCATTTTCGCTTTTCTCTTATATCTGGAGGCGCCAACTTATCCTCTAATATACTAGACATTTCGAACTAAACAATTGGCCAGTTTTTAAGTACAAACACACGGTAACAACACAATAACCCTTAATAAATTGCGTTCTGATCTCAACGTCAGTCAAATGTTCCCTCCACCACTACCACTGGGCTAGTCAAATATGATCAAAGTGAAATTACCCTCCAACTTATTGTAAATAATATTCCACGTAAAAGTTACTGATAATAAAAGAAATTAAAACTGATAAACATAATGTTAAATGCAACTTTAATGTACTCAATTGAACAAAACATTCACTAGAACGATTCTCAATGATTAATGAAGTGTCAATACTCGGTTTGTACACTTCTGTGATTGGTCAGGAACCTGTATCATAATGAAATCAGTATCGTAATGAGTTTCATTATGCAGCGGGCTGCAGTCATCGAATGACAAAGTTATACAATGGTAATAGAAAAACTGTTTCTTTTGTTACACGCTGCTACCAATATAATTTTTGTTGTTAGCACCAAGGTGCCACTTCCGGAGAGAATTTCCTGGCGCGGTGTAGTTACTCAAATTTTCGTTCATGTTCTCGCGGTAGTAAGTCCATTTCGTCATGGCGGGTACATTAAGAGATAATAGCCAAAATCTGTAGCTGGATTACTTTTGCAAATAGTTTTTATTACACAGGAGGTAATATTTTAATATGGACCCTTATAAAAAAGCTCATTTCTTCCTGGAATGTTAATTCAAATTAATATGTGAGTTAGGGCAGAGATCTCAGAGCTCCAGAAAACTTGCAGGGATTTTTGAGCTTCTCCAAATTAGTACGTCACATGCAGTTTTAACTGTTTTTGACTTTAAATAAATTTTTAGATTAGATTAGATTTATTACTAATTCTGCAAATAAGTTCCAGAACTTGGTGGCAGAATACACTAACTAAACATTACAAAACTTAACAACTATACAAAATTTTACAAATTTTACACACTTTACAAATTAACATAAACATTTCACCGTGCAAGCTTCCATAGCACTCCACTTCGCTTCACTTAACTTCACTTCACATCACTTCATTTCACTTCACGTCGCCTCGTCTCACCTCACCATACTGCCAATCACATTTTAATGTGATTCTGACACACTCTTTTCCCTCAACTTCACATCACTGCACTACACGCCACTGCACATAATAATAATAATAATAATAATAATAATAATAATAATAATAATAATAATAATAATAATAATAGTAATAATAATGTTATAATAATAATAGTTATAATATAACATACTTTACATAGGAGGTAATAAGACACATATAAACATCTAGGAATTTAATTTATTTTTAAATTTGCTGACATCATGAGGGAAGGGATCAAAGATTGTCACAGGCAAGTCGTTCCAGTCTCTAATAGTTCGATTCGTGAATGAATATTTCCCAACGTCCGTTTTCTGAATTCTTGTCTGAATTTTGTGCATGTGATCCGCTCTGCCGAAATATGTAGGTTTCCCTAATCGACTTTGAATTTCTTTCCACGGTCGAAAGCCTGTGTACGCTTTATACATAGCATAGAGACGCGATTTCATTCTCCTTGTTTCGAGTGACTCCCATACTTTATTCCTAGTACCCCTGAAAGCAAATTTTGAAGCTCTACGCTGAACCTTTTCTAGATTTCTTTGCTGCAAAAGTCTGTATGGGTCCCAACATATCGCGCCATATTCTAATATGGGTCGCACTAATGACATATATGCCAGTTCTTTGGCACTCACTGAACTCTTTTTGAGAATCCGCATAATAAAATGCAAAGATCTCCATGCTTTCCCTACAACGAAATTTACTTGATTTTCCCATGTCAATTTACTGTCTAGCTGAACTCCTAAATATTTGCAAGACGTGACTCGAGGTATAATATTATTATTCAATTTATATGCGGTTTCATTGTAACTTCGACCCCTACCAAACGTGATGGATTTGCTCTTTGAACTATTTATTTCCATGCCGTTTGTATCCGCCCAGATATGTAATTTGTCCAAGTCTCGCTGCAAAATATTCTCGTCCTCCTCCGAGTTAACAATTCTATAAATTACGCAGTCATCTGCAAAGAGTCGTACATTAGATACTAAACTTGTCGGTAAATCATTAACGAAGGCAAGAAACATGAGTGGGCCGATGACACTCCCTTGTGGAATTCCTGACGTGACGTTTCGCGAAGTTGAAAAGTAATTTCCGATTCGGACCTTTTGTGTCCTGTCACGAAGTAGTTCGTTTATCCACGCTACCACTCTAGTGTCTAAACCCGAATCTATTAATTTCTTTACAAGACGATCGTGTGGAACAACATCAAAAGCTTTGGCAAAATCAATTACAATCGCGTCGACCCTACCACCTTCATCAACTACGTCGGCTAGGTCCTGTAAAAGTGAGACTAGCTGACTTTCGCACGAAAAACCATTCCTGAAACCGTGTTGACCCTGATAAAGCCATTGCTTGTCCTCCCATTCTTTCCTGATATAGCTAGAAATTAGATGTTCCATAAGCTTGCATACGACTGATGTAAGACTTACCGGTCTATAGTTACTAAGTAATGTCTTGTCGCCACTTTTAAAAATAGGCACGACGAGAGCCAGCTTCCAATCTTCCGGTACGCAAGCGTTGTTTATCGATACATGAAATAACCTAATTAAATATGGTATAATAGCCTCTCCACCTAATTTAATGACGTCCGTGGAAATAGAATCCGGGCCTCGTGATTTCCCTCTCTTCATTAATTTTATTCTTTTCCGCAAAGTATTTACATTAATATGAAAAAGACTTCTATCTGACAGTGATGGTATCTGAATACAATTTGACTTTTGCTTGAAAACGGAGCTAAAATACGCGTTAAAAGCATTAGCTTTTCACAATCGTCCGATATTGGCGAATTATTAACCCGAACAACTGGAATCTCATCTTTATTTCCCTTCCTTCTACGAACGTATTTAAAAAATGCCGACCAATTTTTACTGCCCTCCGCTAAATGAACAGTTCTTAGTTGTAAGGTGTGCACTAGAAATATTTCTTCAACAATTGTCAAGCACATCTTCACTATAAAATGCATTATTAGTAGTGTTAAGAGAAATAGTTTCCTAGGGTAAACATTATCAATATATAATCAGTATTTACAAACTTTGTAATCATTTTAAGGTTATGAAAATCTGCCACACTTCCATTTTAGAAAAACTTCAATTGGAAACAACTACATTGTAGAGTATTTGCCTTGACCACAATAGAAGTATGAAACTGGCTCTTTATAAATTAAAATAAAAAACGTCAAAAATTACTTTCAAGTGATACTTCGAAGTCGGGATTAGAATATCTTGTCTTTCTAAATTTTGCTATTAATTCTGACATTGCGCATAGACAGAAGAAAAAGAGGTAGACCCAGAGAAGAATGGCAAAAGCAAGTTACGAAGGACATGCAGAAAAGAGGCCTTGAAGAAGACGATTGGAATGATAGAGAGGCATGGAGATTGGGATGCGAGAGACGGTCGCAGGAGCTGTAGACAACTCGCAAGAAGAAGAATTCTGACAAAGGGTATAGCCGAATAAGGCGGTGAAAAGTGCCCTAAACCAAATCGATAATTGCGATGCTCATATGAAAGAGAATACAAAATGTCGGATGCGCAAGAGGCCTCCCATCTCTTTCCACCATGCTTTCGACCAAGGATATTCCGAGTGAGTTTGATACATAATCGAAGTAACACCTATAAGATTTCGAGTTCATATGTCGTGTTTAAATCTGTGTTTAAATATCGGTTAAACCGTTTTTTTAATCACATTGAGGCGCGTATTTCAAATGTTTAAACAAAAAATTGGTTTTCATGTTTTTTCACTACCGTCCACGTTGTTTAAAAATATGAAAAAAATGTATAGAAAGTTTTAAGACCCATTTTCGGGGGGGGGGGAATTGAGACAGTATTCCAACTTAATCACGTCGAAAATAAATTTCAAACTTTATTTTTTTCTATAACAAGTTTTTTGTCAAAATTCGTTGACAAAAATACCTTTAAATTAAACTGTTTCCCCGTTTCTGCAAGTTTTTCAGCCTGACTAGTGAGAACCCGTCAAAATTTGACGGTGAGATCTGAGATAAATGTAAAATACTGTGCCCAGACTAATCTTCACAATATGTTGCGTTGTTTGGATCTTCAGGGTATAACGAAGATATTTTATGATGTGGAGTTTCCAAAATTTTGAACATGTATGGCCCATTGACCAGGTGGCAATGCAATATCGGCATCAAATGACACACAAGAAAGAGCACTATTATACTGACGAATATTATTTCTAAAGTTTTTTGATGTGTCATCATCTATAAACAACTTTGATTTCTTCTGGCATATTGCTCGAAGTAAACTTATTTTCCCATTTAAGCAACAAGGAGTAAACTCGTTTGCAGAATTTCTCTCACATGAGAAGTGCAAAGCAGAACAAATCTGACATTTCATAGACAACGATCCAACAGAGAACGAAATGACCTCACTAACACGACTTCTACGCTGACTCCCTGCGTCCACTTAATGTACGTTTGCGTCTTTTGGGGCGCGTGGGCAACGATCGACATAACCTGTGTACAACTTCACTACTTCAGTACAACCGAGCAAAACCTACTGTCCGAATGTTCTCTACAAAGTACACTATAAAAGCAAATACCTGCAAACTGTCAACACCACAATGCAATTATTACACTGAAACAAAACCTTGACGAATTGTAAACAAATCTCAACAATCAAAACAAAGCATCAAGCAGCGCCACCATGAAGCAACGTGGACTTGCATCTATCGTTTCATACATAAATATATAGATACACGTAATACATGCTGAGAAAAAATAAAAATTGCAAAACACGTTTCTCGTATCTCTGCATCACATTGTCCTAGGAGGCTGAATTTTTGTGAATCTACGTCATTTTTTCCTCTGCTTCATATGAACATCGCGATTATTTAGTTTGGGGACACTTTTCACCACCTTATTCAGTTATACCCTTTCTAAATTATTCCTGAGATTAAATCTCATTTGCAGTAAGCTAATTATCTTTCTTAATGTGCGATGGTGCAATAGGACATTTTGTGTTGATATATCTGCTTGCTCATTGAGAACCAACTTCCATTTTTTAATTTCTCCCGCAATTAATATAAACCCAATAATGTTGTGCTAAATCACTTTAGTAAATGGGCATTATAAATGTTACCATTGATTCTTAGCTACACATGTCTGTTTGACTCATCTTCCCTAACAGCAGTGGTCAACAGAGTATTTTTTGGAGTCTACTACGTATCGATGCTTTTTAATTATCTATTCTGCAGCGTGCATCTATTTCTTTAAACCGTAGGTAGGGAAAATGAAAATCAGCTACAATAAATCAGAATTAAATATTTGTGTAGCTGAAGTGCTATAATACCAAATCGAACCAGAGTCGAATTTCAAAAGCATTTTGAAAGGTAAATCTCTTTCCTACGAAACTTAATTCCACTTCCGTTTTCTGGAGCTTATTACTATCGTACGCAAGTACCGTTCTTTGCAATTGTATTTCTTGTGAACCACCTCATTAAAATAAGGTGAGTTTTCAATTCTTTATGAAACATGTGCAGTTGATAAACTGAAATATGCCAACTCGTCTTAACTTACATGTTAAGCCCCGAAATCACTTCTAGCATTGCTTTGATCAACGCTGTTCAGGACTAGAGCCATTTGATACATTCTGTATCTAAATACTCTAGTCAGGACTGATCAGTCGGGCAAAAATGCATTACTTCCTTGCTTTTCGCAAGCTGTGAGGCATTACGTAAGTCAGGAATACGTGCAGAATCTGGGGGGAGGGGGACATTAACTATATTCGAAGCGTTTTCCTGATTGGAGTAACAATAAAGCATCACGAAGGTTTTTAACTCACTCGCAGATTAGTCGCATTTTCCGACCTTCGTGATGCTTCATTTTATTTTTAAATAGAAAAGATCGACATGGAAATGTGAGTAAATGGAAAAAAAGAAAAGCCGTGGTTTTACTTATGTAAGTATCTAATTTAGAGCAAATATTTCATTAATAAAAATCTTTCTTCAATAATATGGTTGAAGAAGAATATCGCTCAAACTTTAAACTTTTTGAATTTTCAAAATGACAGAATTTTTACTGAAAATTGGACGTGCACAACTTTTATAAGCGTACTTTGGTCCATTGCAGTAAAAGAAAGGAACAAATTGGAGCGATTTTTGAGAAAATTTACATGTCCTTAGGGGCCCTTTAATGTAACAAATTTCTTAAAATTAAAAGGTGCATTTCATATTCAAGGGTCGTGACAGCAGACCGATTGAACATTTTGGTGAAAATTCTGCGTACGTTTTAAGTACTAGTGCTGTTCGCAAGGAGACGGACGGACGGACGGACGGACGGACGGAACGGACCGACCGGGAGCGGTAGCTCAGTGCATCAACTGATGTCACTTCAGCGCCTCTGGCCGGGAGGTCCTAGGTTCGAGTCCTGACGGCGGCAGGATTTTCGACACTAGCTTTTCAGCTAGGTCGAATTCAGTCGCTGTCTGGAGGAGAATTCTAGTGACCGGCTGCTCTGATCGGTAGTTTTCCGTGGTTTCTCCGATCAACACCAGGCGAATGCCGGAGCAGTACCCTATCAAACGGGCCACGGACCGCGCGCGATCTGTCCTTCCCATTCCTTGTCCTATCCTCTCCCCTTACACACACTAACATGCACTACACTACCACATATCCCGGGAGACCGGTCGGGAGCTTAGAGCTTGCCCCGGCTGGGGCGGTGCCCTGCTGGTGGGAGAGTCCTGGTTAGGGGGAAACCCCACTAGCCGACGGTAGGTCGGTGCCGGATCTCGCCATCCAGCGGGAGATGATCACCGCCATCTCCCGAGAAAAACATGCACTACACTAACGGGACTAATGACCAGAGCAGTTGACGCGCCCGGAAACACGAAAAATCAATCAATCAATCAATCACAGACGGACGGACGCCCGGCCGTTGTGAGAAAACTCCTTTCTTGTATCAAGGGTCCCCAAAACGTGGGCAATACTGCGTCGGGTAGTAGAAAAGTAATTTATTATTTAAACGCAAGAAAGGCCACTTTTTCGGTATCTGGGATCTTCAATTTTTTTTTAAATTTCCAAATTGCTACTTTTCATGGAGCATTACATTACTTTTACTACGTAGTAGATTTGAGGAAATAAAAGTTACGATTTTTAGGAGAATGCAACAACGGTATGTTTGAAAAATAACGTTTATTCCTGCTCTGAATCTTTATAAATAATTTTCATAATTAATTAATGAAAATGCTGATAACTTTTTCAGAAAATCTAAAATTAATGTGGGCATAGCCATGGCTTACAGGAAGCCATGGTATAGCGTTTAGTTTCCTTTTTGCCACCGCGTGTCTCTTGAGACTTCTTCATAATGGACAGGACAGTCTCGGAAATCGATCACGACTGTCAGAGTATGTCGCATTTCCTCTACGTTCTTCCTAATAACGTAGCCTTGAAAATACCTCGTCTTTCTCGGAAAGAGTTGGATCTTTCGGGTTAGTGTTTCCTAATCTCCGCTCCGCAGTCACTCCTTCACGCACTTCCCGTGAGCAATCGTAAAACCACCGTGTGAGTAAATGCGTGTGTAGGTGCGTGTGTGTCAGTGTGTGTGTGTGCGTGCGCGCGCGCGAGCGAGCATGTGCGTGAAACGTCAAGTGGGAAAAGGAATTGAAAAGTGAAGAACGAGGTAACAAAAGCAATTTGCGTCTTCTATTTTTCTAACGTAGTATACTGCAAGAATGCGTAGTTTAGAAGACGTCAATATATAGTTTTCCGTCGCCTTCATATCACAAGCGTCTTCTTTCCTTTGTCCTTGCCCTTTTCTCTGCGAATACATTGTTGTTATTCTTAAAAATGTCCGTGCGCTAAAAACGTGTGCGTAATCATAACATTTCCTTGATAGAATTCGGAATATTGGGAACTGGATTGAGCAAATTAGATTTTCATTACCACGGTAATAATTGTCCGGGTCGTTAATTTTGCCTACTAGTAAGCCAGGATGCCTATACATGCTTCAGTCGTGTCATTTCAGACTGAGGATTTTCTGTCCCTCAAAACCCCTATTGTACTCACCAGCATTCATTACGAGTGACAAAATACACTTTTTTGGCAGTAAGCAAAATATACTATTATAATTATTTTTTTTATTTATCAGCTACCCCTTCAGCTGAAGACTTTCGGGGATTTTAAGTTTACATACATGAAAAAAGGTTAAGTTGTTGGGATATCCTCAAGCCAATGTGGTATGTAAGGTGTACCCCTCAGTTGTGATTCAGTTTCCATAATTTTGGAATTTGAAGTTGTGCGTCTCGATGTGAGGTGTTGGATCACTGTGGCTAATGGTAGATGAGAGTAGAATTCTGCATTACTATGGAGCGCGAAAGAGGTCTTTCGGGAAGCGAGATCGGATGCGAAGTGGGAGGTTTGCATTTTTTCGTTATTAAAAGTGAAAATGTAGAGATTTTTTCAAACATTCTGATAACAATAAACTCATGACACACGGTCCTTATTGGCACCCATTCCGTGGAGTTAGCTTCTGGGTAACACTCAAACGACCCGTTTTAATTCATTTAGTTTAACTCTTCTCTTCAAATTATTTTTACATGTTATGGCTCTCCGGCCACGTTGAACGAGTACCTTGGTGAAAGTGTAATTTGTGTCTGAAAGAGCCGGGTGCTCTGATAGCAATTACTGGGACGTGTTATCGTCACCACACGCCAGATTCCTCGCAACCATCATCTCTAATACATATATGCATTTCAAAGCGATTCGGAATAAACATGAACCTAGTGTTATTCAAGAATAAGGTAGAGGAAAACGACGAAGAAGGAACGATTGTGCTGCCCTACATCCGGCCGGAACTGTGCGGAGGAAACCTTGAAAACGGCCCTCGAGAACAACAAGCCTTTACAAATCTCATCAAACACAGTCATCCCGTTATCCATTTATTACTTGTTCACTTTAAATTGGCCGATGATAGGACCTGGTGTATGATTACATCAATTCACCGCTGTTTATATCATCGCATCCCATTCATGACTGAATGTATAATAGAAAAAAGTGGCTCACCGTCAACTACAAAAAGAAAGAACTTTGTAATAACTCCGCGTGCAGAGGAAAATTAATAAAACAATCTCGCATAATTTACCATTTGTTTACTAATACATCTCTTGTTGACGATTTTTTATTATTTATAATTAATTTCCTTTCGCATCGAAGTTTCATTCGACTTTACGAGTAGTTAAGTAAGCACTTAGAAGGAATGATCTGAAGAAAACAAAAGTAATTATTCATTCTGCCTTCCAACCATTTTTTCTGCCTTTTATAACCATTTGTTCAGAGAATCCGAACTGTGTGGTATTGTAAGTTTTTGGATTCACCTATTTCAAATCTATATAAACACCATCGAAAAACATTTTTCCTTCAATTATCATTTCTCCTCCACTCCGGCATGGCTATCGGGTGAGAATATATTACATTTGGCGACTGTTTGGATGGCACTATACTGTCAGAAATTTCCGCATCACTTAAATAAAATGTTCATTGAAGAAAGTAGCATGAACGCACGATAAATTTAATATACACATGTACATTAAGATGCAAGAGTCAAAGCTTTATGGTCACATCTGGAGGAAATGAGTGAAATATCTTGATAGACAGTTGGTTATGAATATATGAGATGAATGATGAGAGACACGGGAAACGGGAGAACATCTACATTAAATCTACACTGATTTTAACTAATAATATTATCTTTATTATACAAATATATTAAGCTCTTTTATTGTACAATTCATTAATCTACATTAAATTTAATGACATTTCTGACGGTGTACTCTATATTGTAACCGCTTGTCGTCGGCTACATTTATGACCAACAAAAAATAGAAGCGATAATACCCGACATCATGCCCTACACGTAGTTTCTATAGTGGCGAAGAGATGGCGTCAGCCAGAAAAAGATTTCTGAACGCACTCAGACTATAGCCAATCAGAAACTTTTGTGGAAATACGGACGCGGCATGAACTTGTGTCGGAAGAGCTCGTTTTTTTTTTCTTGTTCGAGTCGCCGCGGTGAACGGAAGGCTACAGGTACACAACACAGTCGACGAGGGACACGCGGAAGATACCGGAATGTAAAAGCTTTAATAAAAGGTAAATGCCTGAACATTTTTCATGGAATTACTTACTGTGAAATGTCACGAGATTACATGAAATTTAAAATGAATATTAAACAAGAATGCAACGAATGAAAGAACGACAGTGGTAATAGATCGAAATGAATTTGTAAAACCACGTTGCTGCATTCTCGTTGCTAGAAAATGGAGGATTATTGTAACATAGGACATGTTTTTTTCTTTGTTACAGCTTTTATTTTATTTTATCTTATTTTATTTTATTTTATTTTTGGAATTTCGTTTTGGAAATCCTATTATAGAATTTTGAGAATTCTTAGAAGTATGGTTTATCCAACAACTAGCTTGACTTTTGCTATTACGAAGTCATAACTTGGAGTTTCGGACTCGCATTCTGATGCGACCATCGCCTCTGTGAAAGCTGTGGTAAAACTTCGCTGAACAACGAGGAGACGGCGCTCGGAAATATTCCGATTTCGACGCGACAGGCAGCGCACGGACCGTTGCAGAAGAACGACGACCTTGAGGCGTGAGCATCGCTCGGCAGCCGACTACACAGCGCGGGACCAGCTTGGGGAATTCGCCGGTCGTGAGTCACATAAAAACAGAGAGAACATTCATTAAATTTCAGTCTGGAAAACTTCTAAGATAGAGTTATAATTGTACTAGCTAAAACGTTGCAATGTGAGCTTCCCTCAATAACAGACGTTGATCGGGCAAGTTTCATTGAACATTGGTCTTGCTAGCCAGTAAATTCATTTCTTTTCTACAGTCGTAAGAGGAATCAGATCAGAGTAATCCTTGTGTTTAATGATAAAAGTTGTTCTTGTACATAATCATTTATCTAGATTCATATGTAATTGATTTAATGCTGTTTCAAACCATTTAAGAGAAATTGCCTGTGTGAAATTTTGAACAGGAGTGAAAGCCGTTCAATTATTTCTTTTAAAGTATTACTTCATGGACAGTCAAAAGACGTTATAAAACAAAATTTCGTACTGAAAGGCTACGTAGAAGCCGAATGTCAAATGTGAATATTAAGTGTAACATTATTAATGATTTAAAAGGTATTAGAGAATTTTGAGTATTGTTTGTATGTATTTTTTTTTTTTTGCAGGATGAGTATTTGAACTGTGATTTGTGTGTCTCATAAGTGATATTTTTGTGAAGGGTACATATGTATTTGTTGCTTGTTTCTTGTAAACGGGGATCAAAGTTATTATCGCTTTAGTGAAAACTGCAGTTTAGGTAGGGAACTAGCTGCCATAGTTTAACAAAAAAAGT
Organism: Teleogryllus occipitalis; assembly: GCA_011170035.1. NCBI lineage: Eukaryota > Metazoa > Arthropoda > Insecta > Orthoptera > Gryllidae > Teleogryllus > Teleogryllus occipitalis. The sequence goes on from BLKR01005183.1 coordinate 13,063, forward strand.
GAGAACATAGGAGGATATGTGAACTCCATTGTACAGAGAATTTCATTCGTTAGAATACATGTTATCTGTTATTTAAAACTACAAAATTGTGTTTGCTTGTTATTTGATCATTAGTTTAGCAAAGACGAACCCACCACCGATAGGGAATTTTATCCATTAATTGAGGTATTCCCAGGTTTGCGTGACGGTGTAACCACACGTCACGAAATAAGTAAATGATAGATTTACTTTAGTAATTCGGCGTACTACCAATCAGGAGGTAGGTACGTGACCGTTACAATATCTGTACTTGGCCCGTCAGCTGACGTACGGGCCATGGTCTATCAGCTGCGTCCCGGCCTCGCGGCCATGAGTTAAGTGGATGCGTATGGTTTGCATGAAGACATCCTCACGCCGTATTCTGGTTTTCTCATCGTCGCACAGCAACATATACTGGGACATTGAAAGGAAAGCGCACATTATAATCTTGCCCGACCGGGAATCGAACCCGGGGTCGCGTCATGGAAATCGAGCACGCTGACCAGTGAGATAAACCGCGAGGACCTCTGTGTATATAGGGGCTATAATTCCGGAGGAATGGGCGTCTGATGAGCTTCTTCTGCTGCCAACCGCTTGAGGGGCTGCCCCGAGAGCCTCTTGCGTCGGTCGGGCGCTCCTCTTCCCAGAAAGCAAACTTATTCTCCTTCTGCCGGGGACTCCTTGCGATGCTTTCGGTCGCTTTACGCGATCAGCCACAACTGGGTGCTTTGTAACGCAATGATGGTGCAATATTTTGCTTTCCTTCCTACTTTGAGGGAAAGGGAAACGAATAGGCTGAACACGTCGGCTCGACAAAATGACAGTTTGATTTGAAGCTCTCGTTTCTGACTTCAGACTACAGTTTCCATGTTGCTTCAGGCAATTCTGGTGGAGGTATCTAGGATCGTTATTGCATATATTCAAACCCTTCGACTCTGTTTCTTCATTAAATACGTGAACTCTTTTTGAGGTGAGATTTACCCCCACACCCTTTACCAAATAGTTTAGCTGTATTTCGTGCACGGATGCTATTTGGAATTATTAATTAAGAAAATTATACTATTATTTGTTTTATTTACTATAATGTACTAAAAAACAAATAATATTTCCAGAAAAACATTCTAGCATATTCTCATAACTATACATTGGTGTCTACCGTACCAGCATGCGAATGTGTGATACAGAGTTACGAACTCGTAATAGACAAATACACCAGATTGTCATTCAGGATCAACGGCATATTATAAAACGGAAATGGACACGTTTTTATAATTTGTCTTATAATTTATATGTGTAACAGAATTTATTTGGAAGCATTTGAGAGAAAACGCATAAAAATCAAATTACTTCAAACCAAGAAAACTTCAAAAAATGAAAAGATTACAACACACGTAAAATTGGATATAAATAGCATAACTAAAAGGAGAAGTTCACGTGAATAATTTTCAGAGTTTTGCAAAACATTATTTGCGCTTGGGGTCAGAAAATACCCCAAACAGTCTAATAGATGCATTCAACATCAATATCCCCGACATTAATCGTGCACGGATCTCCAAGAACAAGTGGCAATATTACTTCCGCTTTCTTATTAAAAATTACTGGATGTAAACTACAAGCTTGTTTTAGATATGAGTAATAATCCGAGAGAGAGAGAGAGAGAGAGAGAGAGAGAGAGAGAGAGACGGACGGAAGGACGGACGGACGGACGGACGGACGGACGAGAGCATAGACGTTGTGAAAAAAATAAATTCGGCATCAGAGGATCACAAGACGTGTATTTCCATTGAAATATCGATCTTTTCCATATTAAAGAAGCCCCCGTTCATCTGGCCCGAGTCGACGTGTCGAAGCTTTGAGATTTTGAAAAACAATCTTTAAAATTTAGGGATACTCCACATGAAGCCCCTCGGACATTTTGATCTTTTTTCAAAAACGGCTCTACTTTTTTCTTTTAATTTCTGGTAAGAATGAAGCAAAATACACTTAAAAAGGTGGCCTAGGTTAACTTTGTGTAATATAACCGTTATACACGGTTAACTTTGAATTATTGAAAATTTTGAGTTTGATTTTTGCCGGCCTCGTCTTCCTACAATTACAAATTTAAGATGGAGATTTGTCCTTGAAATGAATTTTTTTCTCCATATTGTTTTTTCAATAATGTTTTGCACATTGTTTTAACACTTTCAGTAGTTTTTACGTCTTGGAAGTTAGCAGGACCATTTCACCCAATCACAAAACTGTATAGCTCATAATTTGCCGCTTTTTTGCCGTTCTTAAGATGTGAAAACAAAAAATTTGCCGCGGGTCGTTTTCTCAAAAAAATCGATGGTCCTGCTAACTTCCATTGGAAGTTAGCAGGACCACACATCTAAATCCGCTAATAATGTAAGCATATACACCAAACAGTACTCCAAATTTGCCGCTTTTTATTTATAAACGATTAGTGAAGAAATCATATTGATATCTTCATTTTTTCAAAAGATATTTACAAATAACGAAAAATAACACCTACGTTCCTATGGCGAGCGCCCTCAAGAAGGAAAAGACACATTTCGTCCAAGACCAATTGCCGTAACGACTCATACTCTACGCCAAACTTTGCCCATAACAGTTGCAAATTGTAATATGTAATAAAAAAAAATTGCCGCGGACCGGTAGGTTTAAAATACCCAGGTCCGAATCCCAGAAAATGAAGTCTTCGAAGCTCCCTGTCCAAGGAAAAGACACGTTTCCTCCTGAACCAATAGCCGTAACAATTCATACTCTAAGCCAAAATTTGCCGTAACCCGTTGCAAACTGTAATCTGTAGTAAAAAAATTTGCCGCGGACCGGTTAGTTTAAAATACCCAGGTTCGAACGCCAGAATTTAAACTCTTGGAAGACCCCTCGACGAGGAAAAGGCACGATACATCCTGAACTAATAGCCTGAACAATTCATAGTCTATTCCAAAAATTGCTCTAACACATAGCTAGTTGTATACTGCAATAAAAACATTTGCCACGGACCGGTTAGTTTAAAATACCCAGGTTCGAATCCCAGAAAATGATGTCTTGGAAGCTCCCTGCGCAAAGAAAAGACACGTTTCCTCCCAAACCAACAGCCGTAACAATTCATACTCTATGCCAAAATTTGCCCTTACCCGATGCAAACTGTAATCTGCAATTAAATGCATTCAATTATTAAATAAATTTAACATATTAGTGCTCGTTGGTACTATCGCAATTCCAGCTAGAAAGTCAACAAGATTTTTTAACTACGAAGTTTTAAAAAAATATTATTTAATAAACGACAAGAGCAATTAAATCGTGTATACAATAAAAAATGAGTTCTAAACATCCTTTAACTATGCTCTTAATTTTATGTGATTGTGCTCGTTGGTTCTCTGTATTTTCGAATTTTAATCTGGCTTGGTTAGATAACTCCCATGCAGTTTCAAAATGTTTATATAATTCACGGCAACAATTATTAATTTATCTTTACTGTAATATGCTAGTGTTGAACGTGCATTCAAATTTTAAATATATTTTACATATAAGTGCTCGTGGGTACTCTCGCATTTCCTCTTCGAATGTCGATGAGGTTTCATAACAACAAAGTTTTAAAAATTTATTATTTAATAAATGACAAGAGCAATTAAATCGTGTATAAAGCAAATAATTACTTCTAAACATCCTTTAACTATGTTCTTAATTTTCTGTGATTGTGCTCGTTGGTACTCTGTATCTTCGAATTTCAATCTGGCTTGGTTAGATAACTCCCATGCAGTTTCAAAAGGTTTATATAATTCACGGCAACATTTATCAATTTATCTTTCGTGTAATATACTAGTTTTGAACGTGCATTCAATTATTAAATAGATTTTAGATATTAGTGCTCGTTGTTACTCTCGCATTTCCTGTTCGAATGTTTTCGAGGTTTCATAACAAAGAAGTTTTAAAAAACATTATTTAATAAATGACAAGAGCAATTAAATCGTGTATAGAGCAAACAATTAGTTCTAAATATCTATTACCTATGTTCTAAATTTTATGTGATTGTGCTTGTTGGTTCTCTGCAGTTTCGAATTTGAATATCTGGCTTGGTTCGATAACTGCCATGCAGTTTCCATAATGTTTATATAATTCACGGCAACATTTAACAATTGATCTTTAGTGTAATGTTCTATCATTTAACGTGCTTTCAATGAGTAAATAAATTTTAGATATTAGTGCTCGTTGGTACTATCGCAATTCTAGTTGGAAAGTCAACAAGATTTTAAAAAAACGAAGTTTTAAAAAATTATTAATAAACGACTAGAGCAATTTTATTGTGTATAGAATAAAATATTAGTTCTAAACATCCTTTAACTATGTTCTTAATTTTATGTGCTTGTGCTCCTTGGTTCTCCGTATTTTCGAATTTCAATATCTGGCTTGGTTAGATAAATCCCATGCAGTTTCAAAAATGTTTATATAATTCACGGCAACATTTATCAATTTATCTTTAGTGTAATGTTCTAGCATTGAACGTTCATTCAATTCTTAAATAGATTTTAGATGTTAGTGCTCGTTGGTACTCTCGCATTTCCTGTTCGAATATCTTCAAGGTTTCATAACAAAGAAGTTAAAAAAAAATTATTTAATAAATGGAAAGAGCAATTAAATCGTGTATAGAGCAAACAATTGGTTCTAAATATCTATTATCTATGTTCTTAATTTTATGTGATTGTGCTCGTTGGTTCTCTGCATTTTCGAATTTGAATATCTGGCTTAGTTCGATAACTCTGATGCAGTTTCAATAATGTTTATGTAATTCACGGCAACATTTAACAATTGATCTTTAAAGTAATGTTCTAGCATTGAACGTGCTTTCAATGATTAAATACATTTTAGATATTAGTGCTCGTTGGTACTACCGCAATTCCTATTGGAAAGTAAAAAAAATTTATAACAACGAAGGTTTAAAAAATTATTAGTTAATAAATGACAGGAGAAATTAAATAGTGTATAGAATAAAAAATTAGTTCTAAACATCCTTTAACTATGTTCTTAATTTTATGTGATTGTGCTCGTTGGTTCTCTCTATTTTCGAATTTCAATATATGGCTTGGTTAGATAACTCCCATGCAGTTTCAAAATGTTTGTATACTCGACGGAAACACTTATCAATTTATCTTTAGTGTAATATAGTAGTATTGAACGTGCATTCAATTATTAAATAGATTTTAGATATTAGTGCTCGTTGGTACTCTCGCATTTCCTGTTCGAATGTCTTCGAGGTTTCATAACAACGAAGTTTTAAAAAAATATTATTTAATAAATGACAAGAGCAATTAAACAGTGTATAGAGTAAACAATTATTTCTAAATATCTATTAACTATGTTTTTAATTTTATGTGATTGTGCTCGTTGCTTCTCTGCATTTTCGAATTTGAATATCTCGCTTGGTTCGACAACTGCCATGCAGATTCAATAATTTTTATATAATTAACGGCAACATTTATCAATTTTTCTTTAATGTAATAAACTAGTATTGAATGTGCATTCAATAATTATATAGAATTTAGATATTTGAGCTCGTTGGTACTCTCCCATTTCCTGTTTGAAAGTCGATTAGGTTTCGTAACAACGAAGTTTTAAAAAATTTAATTTAATTTAATTTAATAATTTAATAAATGACAAGAGCAATTAAATCGTGTATAGAGCAAACAATTACTTCTAATTATCTATTAACTATGTTCTTAATTTTATGTGATTGTGATCGCTGGTTCTCTGTATTTGCGAATTTGAATATCTGGGTTGGTTCGTTAACTGTAATGCAGATTCAATAATGTTTATTTAATTCACGGCATTATTTATCAAGTTACCTTAAGTGTAATAAACTAGTATTGAATGTGTATTCAATAAGTAAATATATTTTAGATAATCGTGCTCGTTGGTACTCTCGCATTTCCTGTTCGAATGTCTTCGAGTTTTTATAACAACGAAATATTAAAGAACTATTATTAATTAAATGACAGGAGCAATTAAATCGTGTATAGAGTAAAAAAATAGTTCTGAATATCTATTAACTATGTTTCTATTTTTATGTGATTGTGCTCGTTGGTTCTCTATTTTCGAATTTGAATATCTGGCTTTGTTCGATAACTCACATGCAGTTTCAATAATGTTTATATAATTCACGGCAACATTTATCAATTTATCTTTAGTGTAATATACTAGTATTGAACTTGCATTCAATTAATAAATAGATTATAGATATGAGTGCTCGTTGGTACTGTCGCATTGCCTATTCCAATGTCGATTAGGTTTCATAACAACGAAATTTAAAAAAATTATTAGTTAGTAAACGACAAGAGCAATTAAATAGTGTATAGAGTAAAAGATTAGTTCTAAACATTTATTAACTATGTTCTTAATTTTATGTGATTGTGCTCGCTGGTTCTCTGTATTTTCGAATTTGAAGAAGTGGCTTGGTTCGATAAATCTGATGCAGTTTCAGCAATGTTTATATAATACACGGCAACATTTATTAATTTATCTTTAGTATAGTAAACTAGTATTAAATGTGTATTTAATTATTTAATAGATTATAGATATATAGTACTCGTTGGTACTCTTGCATTATTCATTTGAATGTCGTACGTGGTTGCAAAACTACGAAGTTAAAAAATTTATTATCTCATAAAAGAAAGGGGAATTGAATCATGCATAGATTAAAACAATAGTTCGATATGTCTTTAAACTATCTCGTTAATTTTATGTGATTGTGCTAGTTTGTTTTCTCTATATTCCAATTTTTTGATTATGTTGCGGGTTGCGTCACGCCTGCTGTTATTGACTGATTATTTTAGACTGAAGATATGTCCGAATAAATTCCAAATTGTGGCAATTAATTGGCAATTAGTTAGCAATAAATGATTAGATGTTTTCCGTTGAGATTTGTCTCGAATTTAACTGATGTGTGTGCTGGCTTCACGTTACGATCTATGTTGCGGGTTGCGTCAATTCCTGCTGACAGTGACTTCGAATATTTTAGACTGAAAATACGTGCGAATTAATACCAAATTGTGGCAATTAATTGGCAATTAATTAGCAAGAAAAGATTAGATGGTTTCCGTTGAGCTCTGGCTCGAATTTAACTGATGTGTGTGCTGGCTTCACGTCAAGCTAGCACACACCCGTTTTCTCCACGAAAATACGTGGCAATTAATTCAAAAATGTGGCAATTAATTGGCAATTAATTAGCAATAAATGGTTTGACATGTTTCGTGTCGGTGTGCTGACTTGGCTGTTCCAGCTTGACGCAGCCCTGCGCGTCCACCAAGGGAGGCAATTCGGGGCAACGAAGAAATATTTACAATTATTCATTTCAAGTCATATATTTATTTCACGGAGATGTTTCTGTTTTTATAATGGTCCGTCAATGACCGCTTAGTTAATAGAAATGGCACTTTCTTTCAAAGCACTTCAAGTATAATCGTTCGCCATTTTCCACAAGGCAGGCTGAGGCGACTGTTATTAACGGAAGTATTTTATGAAATGTCCCCTTAATAACATTTATTAATTTCATGGAAGTGATTGTAGTTATTTTTGTGTAATTGCCCGTCAAAATTCACTTACTTTTGGTAAGGCGCTTTCTTTCAATCCTCATTATGAAAATTTTAAACGGTCGCCATTTTAAAACAGGCAATCCGAGGCGGCTTTTGTTAAGGAAAAAACATCAACAAATGTTCAATAAATAATATTTATTAATTTTACAGATATTTGTTTAGTCGTTTTCGTGTCCGTCAAAAATCACTTAGTTTTGGGAATGGCACTTTTTTTAAAACCGCGTTATGTAAATTAGAACGGTCGCCATTTTAAAAGAGGCTAGCCGAGGCGGCTGATAATATCGAAAAAATATTAACAAATTTCCATTTAATAATAGTTATTAATTTCATGGAACTGTTTTTACTTGCTTTTGTTTAATTGCCCGTTAAAGATCACTCAGTTATTAGAAATGGCACATTCTTTCAAAGCTGGTCAAGTAAAGTTTAAACCTTCGCCATTTTCGAAAAGGCAGGCCGAGGCGACTGTTATTTACAAAAATATTTTCTCAAATGTCCCCTTAATAATATTTATTAATTTCATGGAAGTGTTTTTAGTTGTTTTTTTTTTTTTTTTGTAATTGCCCGTCAAAAATCACTTACTTTTGGTAAGGCGCTTTCTTTCAGTCCTCATCATGTAGTCTTTAAATGGTCACTATTGTTAAACAGGCAGGCCAGGGCGGCTGTTGTTAACGCAAAAACATCAACAAATGTCCAATTAATAATAGTTATTAATTTCAAAGAAGTGTTTTTAATCGTTTTTGTGTAATTGTCCGTCAAAGATCATATAGTTCTGGGAATTGCGCTTTTTTCATCCTCGTGATATAAACTATAAATGGACGCCATTTTGAGAGACGTAGACCAAGGCGGTTGTAATCAATGTAAAAATGTTTACAATTGCTCACTTAATAACATGCATTGATTTGGCCGAGACGTGTTTATGTTTTAATGTTATTGCCCGTCAAAATTCACTATTGCATGTTTCAATTCTACAGATCTCAATTTCCTATGTTTAAATTGATTGAAAAACACAGAAATTTGGTAAACTGAAAGAAGGAATAATTTTGAAAAGATATTGAAAATGTTATGTAATTAATGAAAATCTGAAAGTTGAGAAGATAATAAATTTTCAAGAAGTAAACGATTTCGGTATTATGTCCGGAGGTAATGGTGCTCTTTCCAAACACTTAATGCAAACTTTAAACGGTCATAATTTTGAAAGGGGCAGATCGGGGCAGCTGATCTCAACTGAAAATTGTTCAATAATGTTCACTTAAAAATATATATTAATTTTGGGGATGTCTTTTTGGTTGTTTTTTTTAATCGCCTGTGAAAATTTACTTATTGAAAAGAATGAGCAGTTTTTACGTACCTTAATTACGTAACAATTAATTTAATGAAAAATAAAAAAATTACACTGAAACTGCTTTAATATATTTAGAAAGGTATATAAAAGTGCATATAATTTCTGGAAGTTGAAAAGTTGATTAGGAAAAGAGTTATAAACAATCAAAGATAGGTATACTTTCACTGCTTGGGTAGCTGAATTTTTCTTCGGCAGAAAAACTTGGCTTTGAGGGCGTCGTATGGCTGTAAGCATTGATAAAAATTGTTATTTCCCCTGGTTTCTAGTCATTTGAAGTATGTAGAATTGACATTTACCAAGAACTAACCGTTTTTCACAAAATAAAATTTGGTGCCTATGCGCGAGTTTCGGCCCTCTTCAGACCACCGTGCGCCGTTCGGAAGCTGCGATTGACAGTCCGCGGCCAATGTCCTTTGGGACAGCAGGCTAGAGCACACTCGGGAAATGCTAGCGAGCGAGCGGACGGAGTCGGTGGCTCCCGCGTGGCTGGAGGGGACAGAGGGGGAACATGATGGCTTATGGGTGGTTGGAGCACACTCCGTACCGTGCGGAGAAGTAAGTGTGGCATTGATCGAAGAAAGTGTGAGATATCTCTCCACTTAAATGATCTCTTACCCCTTCCAAAGCAGTTCTTCGGGAACGCGCGAAACGCAAACGCATTGCTGTGCAGTGTTGCATTCATAAGTATTGTGTTAATTGAATGTTATTTGCACATTTTAAAGCAAATTACAATTACATTCCTAAACATGTCAAAATCAAAATGTATTGCGTAAACGTATGTAGAAGGCTACTATTTAAAGCGTTTTGAAAAAACGAAGTTAGAGTGTTTGTTTTCTGTGAAGTGTGTTTGTACTACTGACAATGAATAGCGTCGAAAATATCAAAATACGAGTAACATCAATGAAAAAGTCACAGAAAAAATTGCTCGTCAGTCAGTGTAGACGGCAAACTATCCAGATTGTTTGAGTTATGGGTATAGAAACTTGTACTTTTAACCTTAAATTTGTACAGCGAGTTTATGGAAAATACTCCATAGCAAAATTGCCAGTAAAAAAGTTTCGAATCAATGTGTTTCTTGACACCCTTTAAAAAACGTTCTGGAAGTGCCGAATCATGCGGTAATACGACGCAAGTAGTAAATATTTCGGAGGGCCTTGCCGAGCGAAGTCTAAACGGATGTTGTGAAAAGAAATGCGGTCAACCCTCGTTGGTGACAAAAGGAAAACTATTCAACATGTTATCAAACTTCATAAGATGCCTTGTTTCAAATTTTCATTATTTATGTTAATGAATATATGTGTATGCTTGTAATGTATGCCTGTATGTATGGGCATGTATGTATGGGTTTGTATGTGTGTGTGTGTGTGTGAGCGAGAGAGAGGGAGAGGGTGGGAGGAAGGGAGAGAGAAGTGAGGCATTGCACACCCTCATAGTATGACCACGAGGTGCCACATGATGTGGCGGTTAGTATCTGTTGAGGTAATTCCTATGGTCATCTCTGTACTGATCTCTGAAGAACTAACTTTATCGTATACTAGGCTTGGCCTTAAGAACTGGTACATTCGGACAATGCAAAAGCTTTTCTTCTGAGTACTGAACGCATCGTGAGGAACTTTTTATTGATATAGCTTCAGGTCAAATCCTGACCGCCCGAGTGTGCAAGCGAAGCAGGCACCATGGTTATCCAAGGGTCTCTGTGTCTTATGAAGAGCACCTCGCTAGCCAAAAGGCTTGAATAATAATAATAATAATAATAATAATAATAATAATAATAATAATAATAATAATAATAATAATAATAATAATATTTGAGTCGTATATAGAATTTCAATCGTGTATGACGAGTCAGTTGTGATGAGCACGAGATTAACTACTTTCTCTTACTAAACACTATTACGAGTGGTACAAATGGTAGAAAGCAACATTTTAATATAAGAAATGTTCACATCTATTTAAAAGAACCGCATGAGACATTCAAATTTGGTTTTGAATATCCTTCTAACAATTAACTAACCCTCCACTCCTCTCGAAATAAGGGGAGCTCAAGAAAACTTGCGCAGAGTGAAGTTACATTTAATAGAAACAGAAATAAATTACAGTTACAAAAATAAATACAGAAAATAGTTACAGAAATAAATGCAAGGGGATCGACTCACTATTTGCTCCAAGGATCAAAGGAAAGTGAATGACAACAAGTGAATACAAAAAATCCAAGAATTTGAATTTATTCAAGGAGAAAAGGAATAAAAATCGAATTTGTTTTAATCCCATCCCATAGGGCAATTGCTGGCAATGAGAAAGCTGATAAATATGCGGGGTGTATAATGGCAGGCGCACGGGTCTTTAACAAACAATCCAGAAATACATCTAGACCGGCCGAATATTTATATTATAGTTTACCGATTATTTGAGAATTCGTAAGTTTCGGAAACGAACATCGTGTCTAAAATTTTGGGGGAAATGTCTGTTATTGAATTTTGTGGCTGAAGACCCTTCATGAGATCGGCAGCAATTCTCGAAAAGTATTGGTTAAAGAGACTACCCACTGTTGCCAGATCGCATTTCTATCGTCATTTTTTAAAAATTCCTCTATAAGGTTTCTAGTTGATTTGGTTGTATTTTTTATAATATTTCACATTGCTTTTATTTTATTATTTTAGTTCAAAATATCGTGATCGTGTTTCATGATTTTAGCCTGCTTTTTGACTTTTCTTAACAATGATTTGTATTTATTAAAGCAGAGGAAGAAATCTGGAGATACGTGATGTTTAAGAAAAGAAAGAAACATTTTGCATATTTTTAATGATGTTCTAATCCCTTGTGTTTTCCAAGAATTGCTTTTCCGAGAAATATTTAATTTTCTTTTTTGAAGAGTTAAAATGAAATGAATGCGTTGAAAAAAATATTTATCGTTTGTATCAACAGTATAAGCCGCCTCCCATGACTCCTGCATCAAGTAATCAAAGAATAATTTTATTTTATGAGTAGTAAACAATCTACTTATCCATGTATTATTTATCGTGTCAGTGTTTGCATTTCATATAATGTTAAGAATTTGTGCATTGTGGTCACTGTATCCTAAATCATTTATTTGAACTTTATATCGAGTAGTAGTTTTGTAATTAATAATTTGATCGACTGCCTTCATTCAATTTAGTGTGATCTGTTTAGGTACATTAATTGTAACATCTAAACTGAATGAATGAATTAAATTGAGAAACTGTTCTTTCTTACAAGATTCGACCAGAAAATCAATGTTAAAATTTCCGCTGAAGACAATGGATTAAAAAGAGTGATTGCTGACTTTTATTCAGTGGTATCTCCATATTTCTAAGAACAAAATAAAATCTGCAGCTTTTTTGTTGGAGGCCTGTAGATGCGAAGTAATATCATTTTTAGCGAAGGAAGATGTACAACATAAATTTCGAAAACATTTTTTACGGAATTCAAATTTAATTCCGCCAAGGAGATAGAATCGATTTAATTTCTAACGTAAATACAAGAACCCACATATGTATGACCTTTATGCGATTCTCTCTCTCTACAAGCCTGCGTGGTAAATTTTGAAGTTTGAAAAATGCTACTAAGTTCATTAGGAGATAACCAGGAAAAGACGTTTTCACACAGGGAAGAAACAAAGCCAAGCTCAATTCTGTTCAGCATATACGTTTTTATTATATAATGTTGAAATTAATACCAAATGATTATTGTATTTAATAAATATTGTATTGATTTGCAAGACCTAGAACACTAAAATATACAGAGAACAGAATTTTTTTCGTCAAAGAGAAATTAAGTATGGAAAGAAATCAATAGACGGCAACGCCGCGCGCTTATAATTCTCAGAAGGTAGCAGAAAACGCAAAGGGCGGAAATGGGCAACATAAACAATGTGTAGAACCTGATTTTAGAAACATTTTAAAGCAAAAATCACGTAATTCGAGCCACGGGTTCAAGAAATATCAGAAATTGTTTGAATTGTATGTAACACGTTTAAGAACGAAGAACATGGCACCCATTGTTGTGCTATTGAAAGTGTATAAGAAACTTAGTTTTTATTGAATATCTCAAGAATGCCTGGACGGATTAACATCAAATCTTCTGGAATTATAAAACAGAATATTTGGATTAGGGCAGAATTGGTCACAGCACGGGGGAATTCAATGGGACTCAAATTAGTATAATATTTACATTTATAACGTGGGGGATTAAGAAAGAGACGCGCCGCCTGAGAAAGTTAAGTGACGTCATCACGGAGCAAGAACACGGAAATAATTGTTTTCAAAAGAAAGGATGAAAGGGAAAAGGAGTACAGCCGTGTGACAATTATTAAATAAAATTTAATAAATTTATGAAGCAAGTAGTGAGATGTAAGACGCCCGCAAACGATGGAAATATGAATATTTCTAACATGTTTTACCGTGATGGGCGGGTGTTTTGAAAATAGAAAGTTGGCGGATTATAGGCCAACAATGGGAGAAAGTGGTAAGGAACAGAACGAGTTGAGTTTTGGTCGCGAGTACACGCATTATGTCGTTGTGTTGAAATTTTTGAAATTTCTCGGAAATATTTAGTGGAAGTGTTTTCTTAAAGTATTATCAAGTAAAGGAAATCATTTGAACTTTGTGTAGCTAAAATTTAACTTATTTTTTTTAATTCACGGGCAAAATTGTGAGAACATTATTTCGGGTAAGTGGGTATGGGAATGAACAGTGATTGCCATGAAGGCAGCAAACTGGAACACTTGTAAGACAGGCCAGTATAAAATTAAATTAGCAGTCGTTCGGGACGTCGAAAATATACGTCCGCGCCGCGAGGAACGTAATAAAAAAAATTCCTGAATTTGAAAACGTCGTGTGACATAGGAAAACATTAACGGGAACGTAATTAGTTCGTGAGAAATAATAACCGAGATTATAAGTAACGATTTTGAAAGTGAATTAGTGGCGTCCAGGAACTGGTGGCAGCCGAGTTGGAACTTCGCACGAGCGGTGCGCGAGACACCGGGCAATGACGGGCGCTGACAGTGTGCGGCGCCGCAGCAAAGGGAAGTTGCATGAATTGCATATGTGCTTTATTTTTTTTTATGTTCAAGACAAGTACGGGAAGATTCTGTCGAAGATCAAGTTTTGGCAATTAAATTAAAATTACAATCATAAGACGAGGTCACGACAGAATGCGCATTCCTGTGTGAATGAAGACTTTATTAATGTTTTAAGTGTGAATGGTATTATTTTATGTTGTTTGTATTTTGTTTTTGTTATGATTTTTTTGGCAAGCCTAGGGTTCACTGTTGATGTGTTAAAATTTACATGCCATAAAAAGGGCAAACAGTATTAAGAGAGGGCGTAATGCATTTGCCTTGGTAATGTGCTGAAGGGGAGCTTGCAATAAATGATTGAGCATTTAGTATGGCTCATGACTGCCTTGAATATGTGTGTCGTTTTTTAGTAGTTATCTAGAAATTGACCCAGGCACGAACGTGAGGTATCCCGTCTCAAGTCTGTAAGGAATGAGCACGCGAGTCACGCCCAGGTAAGATTTAGTAATAGTATACGCTAACCGCGGTACGGGCGACTGATAAACGAAAGTGTTATTGTATCCAGAAAATAGCAAGAGCGAGGATAGGGCAAATAGTTGACAGAATAGAATAAAGGTATAGTAGAAGGCTAGCAAATCAGTTTAATAGTTCGGCGGATAGAATGTTTTGTCGTTGTGAACGAAAAATGTCTGGAGTAGCGATATCCACCTGAGGCATTCGCGAATAATTATATAATGTGAACAATGGAAATTGTTAAATATCAAATATAGGACATTGAATTGAACATGACTTTAACATCAAAACAGAAGATGACTAATAATCGACGGTATTCTTCGGGGAAGATACATGTCAGAAGAAAGGGATAACAGGAGAATATCAATTTCATGAACTATAAGCGTCGCGAAAAACATCATGCAAGATAGCTGAATCATTCTCGGCAAAGAAGTTATTAGACTTTTTATTAAAGTAAAGGCGCTTATTATACAAAGTATATATTAAATTCGATGGCATGCCGAATAACGTATAAAGTAAAATATGTATATAATACGTGCAATAACAGCAATAAATAACGAAATTGTGTTTGGGAAACATGAAGGCTGATTGTTACTGATAGAGAGACTCCGCAGATCAACCATCTTGTGTTCTGAAAATAATAAATTTTCAGCATTTACGTGGTCCTACTGGAGGGAACGTTGGCCCACGTAAGTATTATTTAATTGTAAAGAACACGGTGGTTTGGCATCAATAAATTACTAAGATAAATAACATACTAAGTTCAGAATTGCAAACATATTTCAGCTTGGTTAAAAAAGTCGGGCACATTGTGTTAATAATTTCCAGATTATTACATTCGTTTCAAATTGGTTATGTCCAGCGTGGTTCATATTATATTAAATATTGACATTTTAAATTGGTTTCATAATATACAATAAAACGTAATAAATTCATGAAAATTAATTAAAACTAAGATAACAAAAATAATTTTGAAACATTACTTACATAATTTTATAGATAACCTCCGAGTCAGGTATTTTCGTTTCCCGCACACATGGCTCTGGCTTCTTTTCAGTGGGCACTCGACTTTTTTCATTACTTCTGTATTGAGACAATGGTCGGCAACAGCACAAAACACACACACGAAACGAAAAAAGGAACTTAGTTTTAAAATTACGGTGATCGCACTCTCACACTTTGCGGCAAATATTATTATTTGGGTACGTTTTATTCTAGTTCATTTCATGACCTTGGTTATTATTTCTCCAAAAAGTAGTGATGTTAACGAAATAAAATTATTTTATTTCGAAAATTTCACTAGCCTGGTATATACATTGCAATAATGAAAGATCTTCCAACTACACTGGTATTCACAACGATGCTGATCACTGCGATGCTGCGAACACTGGTATTCACAAATCGCATCTGATGCCAAAAATTTTATTGCACACATCGTGTGAGACAGGAACGGACTTCCTCTTAGAACAGCCATTGAAGATACATGGAGGATGTCTATAACCAAATTTACATTTGGAATCAACGAACCTATTACCGAATGAAAATTAATTCTCCAAATATCGTAAATAATGCATTCAATGGCGTCACAAATTGGCTGATTTTACTGTACTTTCAATAACACGCAAAATTCATAAAATTAAGTCGCAGCATGTGTCAGACGAAGACAGAAAATTGGTATTCCTCACGGATGCCACACCGCGCCCTCTAACCAGACCACCCACCCTTTTGCGCTGCACATCTGGTGGCTGGTCGCCGTTCGAAAGCAACCAAGGAGCCACTTTCAAGTATAAAGCCAAAGAGTAAAGTCAGTAAAACAACTTAAGAGCGTGACATGTGCATTGCTTGGGAGAACTCTAGACGCCGGAGAGTGCTCTTGTTAGGCGACCTTTGATTTCAAAATGACTTTTAATACATCGATATTACTGCAATATATTGATTATTGAGTATATTAAAAGGAAAACGTATATTCCTAACAAATTATAAGATTTTTTCGATTATCTGGGAGTTGTGTAACCTAAGCACGAACAGTCTCTGTGATCACCCTTCCTTCTTTCAGATAGAGGAAGCAAAGGCAAGCCACCACCGAAGAAAATGAGTCACCTCTGGAAAAGGGAAGGGTATCAAGAACACACTTGGCGGATATATTCCAGATTCGCCTAATCCATCCTACCTGTCCAAACAAGTACGAGCGTTAGTGGCCACAGCCAGGCTGCAAATCTGACACGAACAAAAAGGCCGGCTCCTAGTTTTCTTAGGTTGGTGGCCCTTATTGCGCAGACGTTGCGCAGCCCTGATCCAAGGTCGCCGCAGACCAAAGCGACCCAGACGTGAGCTTCGACGAGCGACGAATGAGGCGCAGGGGCGGACGAAGCAGTCAGACGTACATGCCGTGTGAAAACGCGAGTCGCGCAAACACCGGACGTTGGCGACCGATTGTGCCTTGACGTTTAAACCGGGAAGGAAATACAGTCACTGATTATTCTCAATGCAATTTATTCCTGCAAGAGGAAGGTCATATAATGGCGTTTTAAACGTTAGTAACTCTGCCAAGGGCCGAGGTGGCTAAGAGCGAGTACCGACTCAGCGCTTCGGTCCGAAGGGTCGCGGGTTCGAGTCCCGCCTTGGGCATGGCTGTTTGTCCCTTGACTTTGTATGTATGTGTTGTCGCGGAGGGCCTCGCGTTCTGCTGACTCCAGATCAGAGGAGCCCGCAAGTGTGTTGGTGTCTAGTGTATGGTCAAATATGCGTCCCATCGGGGCGTAAAGGGTAACCGGCTGTCGGCTGGATAAAAGCCCCAGATAAAAAAAAACTCTGCCAAGGACGCGGAAGGTCGTAGGTTCCTAGCCAAATACTTGACTACAAAAGGATAATTATTTTTTAAAAATATGGATCAGCAATTAAAAGAATGTGAAAAACTTCACAAGTGTTCTGAGATGAAGGTTTAAGATATTTTCCTGCCTGGATTGCTGTTCTAAGACACAGAAAAACAGGTCTGTCAAATACGGGTTCAATCTGTTACCCTTTCACACATGTCCCCCACTTGTCCTTCATTTGTGACAGAATTTACTTGTAAACTGTCAAAAACCATCGTCTTTCCTTGGTGAATGCAAAGGATTAGAAAGATTAAAAAAATAATAATTTGTAACAAAATTCCAAAATCAAAATATTACTGGATGCTTCAACAAGGTATACAAGTGTATAAACAACACTAAAATAAATGCACAGAACTGTTGCAGTAATTATCGACGTAAATTTTATTCAAGGTGAATTCAAGGTATGATTAATTCAAGGTGGGAAAACAGTTTTTTATTCTTTTTTACAGCAGACCAGTAGTAAAAAAATTGAGAAAAATTCACAACCATTTGTTTTAAGAAAAACGATCGAAATTTTTTTCAAACCTGTTCCATGATTTTAAGACCCAATAAAAAATATTTTTGTTATTTTTCAAAAATTATTTTTTTTGTGTTTAATTTGGGTCTGAGCAAATATGAACAGATATTTTTCTGATGGTATAAATTGTCTTCTTAGTTAACACACTTTTTCAGTCAGATAAAATAATGTTAACATGCCAAAAAATAAAAAAAAAACACGTTTTCTGCTCTAGAGGGATGTGGGTGGTGGGACGGGAGCTAGGAAATCTTTCAAGAATATTATTTTTATGTTAAAATTATAATGTAATCACTCATACGTCATTTGGTTTAGGGGAACTTTTTACCATCTTATCCGGGGGTACCCTTTCCTGAAGATAAATTGCATCTACCTTAAGGAATAATAGTATTTTTATTGATATCCAGATAAATAATAATTAAATCAAAATTCTTTTGTTGGGTAATTGTCAATCCTTGCACTGTGAGAAGTTTTTGTTGGAAATTCGCACGCATATTTGCCACATCATGCATTTCTTCCTCTTCGGGCACATAATGACACGCCAGGAAACGCGTCACCACTAAACAATACTCTTTCGCTCTGTCGCATCCGGCAGGAAAAGGGCAGTGGTTGGCTCTCATGAATATGGATAATTTCGCTTCTGCTTACTCGACGGGGGTTATTTCTTGTACGGGAGAGTTCGTTTGTGTATGAAGCTAGTGATTTCTTCTTCAAATCAATTAATTTTTCATTTGACTCGAAATAACTATCTTTAATCGTTTTTCGAAATATCAGTAGTATTAGCTTAAACAAATTGATCTCTGTAGTTTAGAGGGAACTCGTAAAAGTTTTTCAAAAATATACGAACAAGGATTTCGTAAAACGGACTCCTCTTTGTTCTTTAACCTTTTTAGTTACAGATATTGACAAATGCTATTTGCATTGAAACGTTTGAACTTTCAAAAATTAAAAGTTTTTATTGTGAACAGTTCACATCTTAATGTTGATATTATGTGTATTTTATAATTTAATATCATTAATTTGTGAGCACATATATTTTAAACAATCTTTTATAAAGTTTCCATAAATTTCGAGTGTAATATTGCTTGGTTGGTAATACGACATATTGGCTCTTCGTTCTCGTAGGCAAGTGGCCTCCGTTGTGGCCTAATTTAGAGTATTCTTACTTAGAGTATAAGCTTATATATATTTGAGGAACAAACATTAAAAACGTGGCATGTCCACTTCATACTTTTCAAATAAAAATGAAAAATGTAGCCCAAATATTACACTTTTCAACACTGTCTTTAACTCAACGAAGAGAGTACTTCTTAATGTATTGTAAGATATATTACATTTTTTGGGGAAATAAAATTCTAGTTAAAAACAATAGAAGAACTCAATTTTTGCCAAATGGATGTCATGTTTTAATGTTTGCTCCTTATTTCGAGTGTAAGCTCCGCCTTATCATGATATGATATGAATATACCGTCAATATACTCATACGATGATATATGCATGTCAACTAAATGTGGCCGTGCTGAGATAAGCTTTCTTGTTTATCATATCTATAACTTATACATCCCCAACTCGATCATTGACGAAGAACTTTGGCATTCCCTGATTGAGAAGACAAATGGGAAGAGGAACCACTCACACTGACGCAATACTCGGGGACGCCCATGAATAGAGTTCCGGGATTCACCTTGCACGTGACCAAAGGGACGAACCACGACTTCACGAGACGCCGATAAGACCGACGAGACTGAACACGTGACGAGGGGGACGAGTCCAGGAGGAGCCCGAAAAGACGGACAAACAGAGGCTGATGGGGTGTGAGAGGAGAGGTTTGTGTGTGCAAGGGAAGCTCATGAAGTGTGAGTGGGGCAGACGTGTGTGACGGGAGATTGGGAGATATCCAGGTGCCAACCGTGTGACGGACAAAGGCAAAGTCACAGAAGAGCTTGCTGCACTGCAAAGCATAAAAGGAACATCTGCAGGAGAGGATAGCTATGAAAAACGTTTGCCAAATTGTGAATATTTGGAGCTGGACTGGGCTAAACTAGCCAACGGGACAACTGATGGTGTTCCTAGCATGGTGTGGTCGAGGAAAGGAGTAGCTACTCGCATTAACCAAGAGATGGACAATTGTTACTATTCTCATCCAATAACTACACACTCCCTCATCCACCTACAAGCGCTGTGTAGTAAATCACTGAAGTGGGACTTTGTTAAGAAAATTATGTTGTCGTGTGTTAATTTCATTAGGGCACATGCACTAAAGCACAGACAATTTCAGGAATTTCTCTCAGAGCTACATGTTGACTACGAAGATGTTCTGTATCGCACATAAGTCCGTTGGCTGAGTCCAGGGAGAGTATTGAAACGTTTCTATGGCTTACGTCCACAGAGTAGAACTTTTCTGCTTTCAAAAACCGAAAAATGCTCAATGATGTAGAATGGAAATGACACCTTGCCTTTCTGTCAGATGTAACAGGGCTACTCAACATTTTCAATGCGCAACTTCAAGGGAAAATGAATCTCATCAGTGGTATGAAATCACATGTCAAAGCATTTGAAGTAAAATTTGGCCTCATCCAACAAGTGAAGGTGGAAAACGTCTGCCATCTCCCCAAAACTCAAAATCTGTGAACGTGAAAACCATTGGTTGCATTCCCAAACAAAACATGTGTGGATGCACTGGAAAAATTGAAGAAGAAACTCCTATTTAGATTTAAAGAGCTTCATCTTCATGAACAGGACAAACAGTATTTCCGAAACCCATTTTCTATTGACATTGAAAATATGGTTACACTTTACCAAACGGAACTGGCTGATCTGCAGAATTGTGACTCTGAAAGCTGCCTTCATTCCTCTCTCCCCTATGAGACATAACCTCATCTCAGGAACCATGCACTCAAAATGGCAACCATCCTTGGCATCACTTGTGTCTGTGAACAGACTTGTTCAAGAATTAAACATTTGAAATGTCCAACCAGATCAAGACTGACGGATGCACTCTGGCATCACTTGTTACGACTAGCAGTGACAAATACGGAACCGGACATGGTTATCTCATTAGCCAAAATGAGGCCCATAGTTCCCATTAATCCGGGAGTGCCCGAAAGAGGTAGACTCACGCCAGTGCCCGCAATGCATCTCTCAGATATAGCTGCAACTTTTTGTGAATGCGAACGATCTAATGGTCCATTTACATATTTATTCACTTTGACTATTCCCCTACACATCTTTCTCTTTGGTATGAAATTGTGACAGTCGATTGTAGATAAGGTAAATGATTACATTTTATGAATAGGCACTTGTCATAGACACAGACAAAAATAATGAAATAATGCCATGATACGTATCACTCAGGCCAGGAACTTCCAGTGCAGTGGCCCCATTGCTCCCTACGTAATGACATCGCGCAGCGCAGCAAACCAGTTTCAACATGCCTCCGGAAAATGCTTCAGCGAAAGGTAAATGTAAAAGGGTGATCTCAGACAAGTACAACGAAGGAATACACGAAATAAACGAATAAGGTATCGCAATAATTCAGGAACAAAAAATTGTTGCTTGGATCTCACAGATTTATTGCAAGCACTCCCGAGTTAAAATGCGGGTAAGTTGGTTGATTTAACTTTCCTTTATTTTAAATATTGTATGTGTTTCCGTTTTGATTCTTCACTTCAAAATAAGGTATATGCAATGTACCTAAGAATTTTTTATAGTTTTTGTTTTTACTCTCGTCCGGCCCTCCAACAGCCTCAGTGACAGTGAACTGGCCCCCTGTTTAAAAAGTTTGAGAACCCCTGATCTAGTAGGTATAAAAATCGCAATGAAGGTAAGGCAATAGAAATTAATGTGATAGCGTGTAGAATGGTTCAGGTAATTTCAATTTGTCTTTCAAGGAGAAATCGATTGGTCAAGATATTAAAAAATAAATATGTTATGATGTATGCAATGAGGATTATAATTATTAATAAAATTATTAGAGTATGATCATGGAAAAATATAAGTTGTTCTATTACGGAGTGTGATATACTTGGTAAATTTAAATTAGATCATGTAACCACACTTTTCAATAGAAATAATCCTTTATTAATGGAGTTTAAATTGCACTTTTCTGTCATATTTTCTGGAACATTTTGATATCATTCTGGGGATCTATTTAAATTTATGGAAATTAATAGTTTCCGATGTGAAATTATTTTTTCTCATATAATATAGATTAATATGATAATTCCAATTAGGGAAATAATGTAACCTAACGATGATAAAATATTTCATGAAGTAAAAGCATCTGGGTAATCAGAATATCGTCGTGGAAGTCCAGCTTAACCTAGGAAGTGTTGAGGAAAGAATGTTGAGTTTATCCAGTGGCGGCTTGATGGGTAGTGCCTGCGTTCACCACAATTGTGTGTACAAAATAGTGTCTTCAAAATATTTTTCTTTATAATAATTGATTTCAATGAGCACTTCGTCACTCGGTGGTCTATCAATCATCTCTTCAAACGCACAGGGCGCAGTGTCATCTGTCGGCCTCCTCCTAAACCTCTGAGCCATCTACTGATTGGCTCCGTGTATGTCCATTTAACGCTGTATGAAGAACTCTGTGTAGGTTAATATGCGTCTCTAATGGGTGGGATGGTGCCACAAGCGAAGTTTCACAGAAGTTCACGTTCTCCTCCACAGAGTGCACTAATGGCACTATCTTCATCGCGCAGATTTTATCTCGCTCAGGATGACCTCGATGCCCTGGTATATATTTCGTTCGTCGTTCCTTGTGTTTCGCACATGGAGAGGCGGCGTATTCCGTGGGCGTAAGGCTTCCCCTCTTCTTCCCGTACCCATCTTCAGCGACCCCAGGAAAATGCGACCTCATGAGATTTCTGTGGGCGCTCAGGCTATGTCTGGGTATTTCATTTGTTCTTATTATTGTTAGTTTGTTTTCAGTTCAATCTTCATTATAACGTAATGAATATTGTCACCGTAAAATTCAATTCTGTGTTCACGAATTTTATTTTAGAGATTACTTAACCAGTTTTAAAACATCGCAATGATATTTAAAAGCATCCATGTTTTATTAACATCGATGTTACAATTTTGAACATCGATGTTTTGTTATCAATATCGCATCACTAACTGGCACCACCAGTAGAATTCCGTACTGGCTTTCACTGAGTGTGCTCCAATAAATATTACTCTAAATTGGATTTTCATTTTGGATTGATCGTTAGTCCCGTAAATAATGGTATCAATGGATAAATCCTGGTACGATAACAAATACTACTTCTGTAGATAATACATAATGGAAGTGGGCTACTACGTAGTATGTATCATGAAGAATAATATGGATTGATGAATTTGCTAACACAACACGTCATAAAGCTCCAATTGTAAATAGAAAGACAAAACCTAATGATCAGAGTAGGGAAGTATTATGAGATAATTGAGATGCATGTAAGGTGGTTAATCAACAATAAATTTTTAATTTCTGTTGGTACGCCCACAATTATGGTTTCTGAGGTGAAGTATGTTTAAGTATCTATATCGATACCAATGGTAAATATATGATGTGCCGATACCACAAAACCTAATAATCCAATAGCTAATATTGCATAAATAATTTCCAGAGTATCAAATGCTTCCTTTTTTCCTCTTTCTTCGCTAACAATATGAGAAATTAAACCAAAATTTTGGTACGATTAGGATATAAAGTTCTGGATGTCCACAAGAATCAAAATAGGTGTTGATATAGGGTATGATCACCACATCCTGAGGGATCAAAGAATGATCTATTTAAATTTCGATCAGTTAATAATATTGTCATAGCACCAGCTCAAACTGGTAATGACAATAATAATAAAAGGGCAGTAATTCCCACAGCTCATACAAATTGTGGCGTTTGAATTAAATATATACGTCGGAGTGCGGTAGCTCAGTGCATCAGCTGATATCAGTGCAGCTCCTCTGACCGAGAGGTCATAGGTTCGAGTCCTGACTGTGGCAAGATTTTCGACACTAGCTTTTCAACTAGGTGGATTTCAGTCGCTGTCTGGAGGAGAATTCTAGCGGCCGGCTGCTCTGATCGGTAGTTTTCCGTGTTTTCTCCGATGAACACCAGGCGAATGCTGGAGCAGTAACCTATCAAACGAGTCACGGACCGCGCGCTGTCTTTCCAGCCTCTTCCTTGTCCTATACTCTCCCCTTACAAACACACACACACACACATACACACTCATAACCACATATTCCGGGAGACCATTCGGGAGCTTAGAGCTTGTCCCGGCTGGGGCGGTGCCCAGCTGGTGGGAGAGTCCTAGATGAGGGAAACCTCGCTAGCCGTCGGTAGGTCGGCGCCAGATCTCGCCAAGCAGCGGGAGATCACCGCCTTCTCCAGGAGCCATATAGGGGGAGAATGCACTACACTTACGGGAATCATGACCTAAGCTGTTGACGCGCTCGGAATCACAAACCAATCAACCAATTAAAGATATACGAGGTGGTCGCATATTAATTATGGTTGTACTAAAATTGATGGCTCCTAGAATTGATGAAACTCCTGCAAAATATAATAAAAAAATAGCTAAATTAACTGATGCACATCTGGCGGCAAGTTGCCGTTCGAAAGTAACCAAGAAGCCACGTTGAAGTATAAAGCCAAAGAGTAAAGACAGTAAAAGGACTTAAGAGCGTGACATGTACATTGTCTGGGAGAACCCTAGACGCCGAAGAGAGCGCGCGCTTTCATTTCAAAATGATTGCGCATATATCGATATAGATGCAGTATATTGAAAATCATTAAAAGAAAAATGTATATTCCTAACATATAAAAAGATTTTTTCGGCTATTTGTGGGTTGTGCAACTGTGCAACCTAAGCACGAACAGTCACTGTGATCACTCTACCTTCTTTGAAACAGTGGAAGCCAAAGACAAGCCACCACTCAAGAACTTCAGGCAGATTAAGTTCGAACAGAAAAATGTCAGTCGTAAATTCCGTGTGGAAATACGAGATTTGGAAAAAACAGACGTAGCGACCTATTGCGCCATGAAGTTAGAACCGGGAGGGTAACAAACACAGTCCCTGGTAATTCGCAATGCCATCTTTAAGGCCGTATTTCTCCCGCGCCTGGTCTCAGGTTACGCGCTTCATTGGCAATGGGCTGAGTGCGCCCCCGCTGCCCCCGCTGCCCCCGCACCCCGCCCCGCGCCACTCCGCGTCGCAACGCGCCGCCCCGCCCCCTGCCGCCCCGCGACTCATCACGTTGCCGCGCGCCGCCCCGCGCTATCCCGCGCCATCCCGTGCCGCCCCGCCCTCTGCCACCACGCGTTGCAACGCGCCGCCCCGCGCTGCCCCGCGCCACCCACGCTACCCTACGACCCTGCGTGGGAGGAAGCAGAGGCGGTGACGATGGGAAAATCCTTTTATCTTTCAGTCGAGCTCTCAGACGGTGCCCTGCACAACCAAGCGCACCGTTAGTTGTTGCCACTCCTCGACGTCCGCCGTAGTCATCTGAATTCCCCCCTTGGGTTTGCTGAAGGTAAGTTGCCTAATCCACTTACAAATAGTATTGCATACAATAGCAAATATTCATACCTAACGCGTCCAATTCACAGTTTTCCGATAAAAAATTAAAAAGATAGTACACATTTTACGTTTTTCAACACTGTCAGCTGGTCATCTACGTCGGATTTAGCCGTTCTCTGAAGGAAAATCCTAGCGGCCGTCTGCTCTGATCGGTATTTTTCCGTGGTTTCTCTGATCAACACCAGGCGAATGCTGAATCAGTATCCCAACCAACAGGCCACGAACCGCGCTCGATCTTTCCTTCCTCTTCCTCACCCTTGCTTACACACACTAACATGCATCCGCTACAACACTTGCCGGGAAACCGGTTAGAGCTTGTCCTGAATGTATCGGCACCCAAATGGTGGAAGATACCTAATTAGGGAAAACCCCGCTAGCGGACGGTAGGTCGTCGCCGGATGTCACCATCCAACGAGAGACGACCACCGCCACCTTCTGAGGAAAAACATGCATTACACTTTTTTCATTATTATTTTTATTTATTTCCGTCAAAAAACAGTTAAAAAATGTGTATGACGTGGTGAGAAGTGAATTTTGTTCACGCTTTCAAAATTCTGTGATCCCTACAATAAGCCATAGATTACTTGAATTTTTAAAAAAAACGCTCCTATGTAATAAAATCTATTTTCAAGGCTAAATCAGCAATACATTTTGGGCTCTTATCCAGCATGTTCCTCGTCAAGGAATAATAATTCCTGACGCGACAACATGGAAATGATAATTTAAATAACTATATTTCCCACTGAATTCTAGAACACGTGCACAGATAATGAAATTACATTCATGTCCAGAAGCAAAACAAGGGGGCATCTCAGCATTTGCTCAATGGAAAACTGGACGAAAAACCTGATCGAAATGGGAGTCATTGACCCAGAAGCTGCGATACAATACTTGTTACAGGTTATACACATTTATACAGTCCAAATGGCAAATAATGCATTAAATATCATAGTTAAAATTAATGTTACTTTCCTTGTGATGCTTAGTACAGTCTCTGATTGTATAGAATCAGTTATGCCGCAGAAACAATTTCACTTGGTATTTAAACTTTTCTATCGAATTTAATTATTTAATGTCATTTGGCAAAGTGTTGAAAAATAATGTGCATGTCTTGTATGTGAATTTTTTGTAATGAGCTGTTGATACTGTCACCTGATGAATGATTTCTACGTCCAGTGTTATAGTAATAGACATCGGCGTTTTCTGAAAATATATTCTCGCTCTTAAGCAGATCATTTTTTACAAAAACCACTGATTCGTAAATCAACAGACAAGGCAAAGGTAAATATCCTAGTTCAATAAAGAGAGGATTACAGGAATAACATGGGTGGGATTTGGTTATTATTCGTACAATTCTTTTTTGTGATCTAAAAGTCTGGGAGGTACAAGATGTATTCCCCCAGAATATTATGCCATATCTCAGGTGGGAATGAACATTCGCGAATTATACAAGCAGTATGAAGGCTGACTGAATTTAAAAGAATTCTGAACGCGTAGCATAATGAACTTAATTTTATGTTCAGTTCATTTAAATGGACGTTCCATTTGAGGTTTGACTGGATTGAGAGACCTAAAAAGTTTTTATTCTTAACATCAGCCAATAGCACACCGTTCATTTTCAATGGAGAACAGAATTGTGTATTTGAAGTGGAAAACTGCATTAAAACCGTTTTCTTTTCATTTACTAATAATTTATTTCGTAACCAATTTGAAACATCTGATATTGTACTATTTACGGTTTCTGTATTGCAAAGAATGTTCGTATCATCCGCAAAGAGAACTGTTCGATCGAACGAAAAATCGATCCTTGAGGAACTCCACGTGCAATTAGCAAAAAGTCGGAAATGTATGAAGAAATATAATGTTCCCTCATTCCAGTAAGGTATTTCTACTCTCTGAGATCATTGTTTAAGGTATGAACATATCCAATCTAGGGCAATACCACGGATTCCATATGAAGGTAATTTTGAAAGTAAAATGCCATGATCAATGACGTCAAAAGCTTTTGAGAGATCTAAAAATAATTCAATACGCGCTTCGTTTTGGTAACATACAAATTTATACAAAATATTTGTATATTATTCGGTTCAGCATTTGACATCAAAATAACCATATTTTTTTTAATTTTTAGTAATTAATTTTATATTTGTTAATAACAAAAAATAAGTTTTTTAAATCGCAATGAATTTTAGTTTAAAATAGCTTCAAAATAATTTGATTACTACTAGTTACAACATATCCTCAAAGTGGAAATGACGCTTTTTTTTGCGAAAGTTAACAATTTCTATGAGTTAACCAATTTGAATTAACCAGTTCTATGAGTCAAAAAATTCTATGAGTTAACTCTAAAAGACGACGTTTTTACTGAAGTTTGGTATCATAGCGATCTAGTACGTGTGCAATTTTCAAATTTTTATCTGGTCCCCCAATAGTTATATTACAGTTGAAAATTTGCAAAACAATCCAAATTCCAAATTTGAAGAGGGTGTAATTTTCAAAGGGTTTCTTACTTACCAATGATACTTTTCAAAAAGTAATTACACTGTTATAAGTAAAGGCACAGAAAAAGTTAAGGCTGAGATTCTATTCCTTCTTTGAGAAATTATTCTCTGAAAATCGAACTTGGTACATTCGCGGTCCAAAGATTTGGTCGCAAATATTTCTCAAATAAAAACATTAAGGTAGATAAATAATATTTTGGTATGTAGGCCACAGTATTCTGAATCCAATGTCTTTTATTTTATAGTGTTAGAACAACCAAAGCTGAATAATTTTGTAACTAGTAAATGTCTTTAAATATGAAAAATGGCGCACGGCGTAAAACAATGGCCGCCATTTGTAAACCAGATACAATAAAAATAAATCAGAGATTTTTTTGAACAGCCAAACATAAGTAAATTTATGTTGAAAATATGATTTTTTTTTTTTGGAGATAGTCGAGCGACCGGTTCTGGACCATTTAAAATGGATTAACCCCGAGTTAAAGTGCTGAAAATGAAGTTTTTCATAAACTCTAACCTTTCCTGTGAGAACTTCAAATGTATTTACAGCAACGCTTAATCGCTATTTTCTTCAAAGGGCACTGAGTTTTTTTTATTAAAATTACAATTTAGGACGAGGTTTTACATATCTTTAATATTTTTAAAGTTATATTTCGGTTATAGTAATAGGAAACCTAAAAATTGAGATATTTTCAAAAACATATACTTCAGCAGTCGATAGATCCAGCTGGCAAGAGAATGGGGCTAAATGATAAAGCCAGTTCCCACCAAGGAAATTAGAAAACATTACTAGTAGAAAGTATGCGCAATTCTGTAGCACCACTTGCTGATTTATGTTAGTCGTCAGGTATTTCCCGCTTTAACTTCCAATATTAATTTGCAAGCATATTGATGCTTCAGCGTCTCTAGTACGTCATTTTGAACCCTAGCCCTCACCTAGTGAAATCTTTCGCTTTGTTGTGCGCTCAAAAATCTTAGATTTCAAGGGAAATAATCTAGGTGAGAAATGAGGAAATAAAATTTCATATTTATGTTATAACCAAGTTTCATGAATGCTTCTAGCCTCTTAGCCAAAATGTTTCGATAATTTCAATCATTGTTGTTACCAAGAAATGTTGAAATAACTTCACAGAAAGTCATCCATACAGGTTTCTCCTTTTCATCCATAGTCGTTTCAAATTATGCATCTGACATCAATTTTCTTAAATCAGAACCACTAAATATACCTCTCTTTATTTTGCTTCTGTCAGTATTGGGAATTTATTATACACATATTTGAAACACTCTCCTTTCTTATTTAAAGCCTTTACGAATTGTTTCATTAAGGCAAGCTTAATATGGAGAAATGGCAGCAAAACTTTAGAGAAACTCACAAGGCTTTGGCGCACAACATTCTTACAACCGACTTCCAAACGTTCTCGACGTGGCCAGTCTTTCGTTTTTTTAGTAATCAACTCGTGCCCTGCTATTCCAGGAGCAAAGAACGCATGACTTGGTAAACCCAGGTTGTTGTCCCCGCAGCATCGTAAGATCTTTAAAATCGTCACAAATTTGTCAGTTGTTTTACTGTAGTTTACTCGCAGTAACATTAGTTGCAAATTTGCGTATGATTATTTCAGGATCTCTGAATAGGCAACATGCACTGATCCAAAACGTTTCAAAGAACAAAGACACATTTCTGCCAAGGTTTTTATAAACAAATTTGAAATGTGAAAAACTCAAGTGTATGACACCTTAACATCAATAACAAATTCAAGAATGAGTGATTAAAAGATATACTTTTATAGGTGGTTGCCACCAATATTTACAAAGACTTAGGTGAATAGCCGAAGTTTAAATGGATTCATTTGTTCCTTGAAATAATGAAAAAAATAATATTTATTTCACTTTTTGTTGACTTCTTGTTTCATTAGACTTCATTTGTGTTCCTTTACGTCATTTTCATAACCCCGAAACGTCTTAGTTTCTTTGAAATGTAGTTTTTAGGTGAGATAACTACTCATACAACCTATTCCTTCTTTAAACGATTGTCTTTTCTGAATTGAAAGGTTTTATTGCAAACCTGAATAGGCCGGAAACCTGAATAGGACGTAAGAAAATATGGATCCAAAAGATTCAGACTTAGATAAGTTTTGCTGTACTAAAATGAATTTTGAATTCTTCGAAATAAAAGTATGACAAAGAAATTTTAAGTTTCAAACTTGAAATATAATACTGCGTTAAAAAAAATATCCACACCTTTTAATGAATTCATTTTATTTGGTTTAAAATAGGATTGTGATTTAGTCATCCATTTGATTACTGGAAAAGGTATTACGGATATGAAAAAATTAATTATTTCTAGTGAAATAAATTATTCTAATGTTGTGTAAAGTAACTGCTAAAATTCCTTGGATTGTGAGAAGTATCTGTTGGAAATTCGCACGTATATTTGCCATATCATGCATTTCTTAATCTTCAGGCACATAATGACACATCAGGAAACTCAGTCACCAATGAACAATACTCATTCGCTCCGACTTATCCGGCAGGAAAGAGTGCAGTAGTTGGCTGTCATGAATATGGATAATTTCGCATCTGCTCACATGACGTGACTTCCTTCTTGCACGGGAAAGTTATTTTGTGTAGGAAGCTAGTGATTTCTTACTCATAATCAATTAATTATTCATTTCTTGTACACTTTTTTCAAAATATTAAATAGTTTTCTGTATTTTTCAGTGAACTCTTAAGAATTTTCCGAAAATTCATGAACAAGGATTTCGTGAAATTGACCCCTCTTTGTTCTTTAACCTTTTTTGTCACAGACATTGACTTATGAAAGTGCTAATTTCATTAAAACATTTGAATTTTCAAAAATGAAACATCTTTATTTTTAACAATTCACAAGTTGATATTTATTTTGTGTGTACGTTTATAATTTAATGTCATTCATTTGTGTGCACACATATTTCAAGCAATATTTTATGAAGATTCTTGAAATCTCTATAAATATTGAGTGTAATATTTTTTCATCGTAGGTAATAAGAGACCTATTGGCTCTTAGTACCTACAGGCGCTCGTGGGCTAGTGGGTTTTGTTGTAACATAAATTAGGGGATGATAAGCTCTGTGTTTTCATGTTATGGATATATCACCAATCTACTTTTACGATGGTATATCCAAGACAACTATACGTCGCCATGTTGTGGTAAGCGTTACAAAATTAAAGATACCGATTTTTCTTCAAATGATATTTGTTGTCCATAATTAGCTCTTTCATTAAGTTCATGCCCAATTTTTCAGATAGTGTACCCTATAAGATGACAATAACGCCGTATTGTTCTATCCTTTGTATTTTTCAAAAATTACAAAAATGTAGTTTTGTTGACTTGTTTCTTACATCGTTAATACTTACAATAGCGGCGCTGTTCACATTATATTAACGCTGTGATCGATCTGGGCATTTATTGTGCAAGATTACTTCTATTCACAGCTGTTTTAGCTTATATCTTCGCAGTAAAAACTTTATTCCAGTGTGAAGTGTATTTAGAAGTTTTCAAAGTGAGGAGAAAATGCTTCGTTAAAACGTGTAATAGAAGTAGTGATAGATATCACATTAAATAGCTTTGTTTTCCGCATCAAAGCGAGAAGATAATAAAGGTTTAAGATTTTCTCAGAAAAGGAGAAAATGAAATGACAATTATTGTATTTGCGTCAAGCATTTCAACAACGAAATCGTTGTTATGCATGGTAAGTACATATTCTAATAATTCACCTTAAAATGTCATTTAATTTTAAAATAAATACACAAACAGTGAAATCATACACAATCACTATTGTAAAGTCGAAACAACCAAAGTAGTATTATTCATTATTTATACATCAATTCAGAAAAAAAATCCATGAGTTAAATTGTGTGACCAAAGAATATAATTGGGCACATTGTGCCCTTAATCAGTGCAAAGTTTGCAGGATATGCATGCAAAAATCTGAAAATAGAAGATTATCCAGCAGATTAGTAATGTGTAGAGCGATATTTAGGAATGGGTACAGCGGTAAACATGCAGTTGCTATGTGTTTTTAATAGTATTAAAAAGTAAATAAGGTAACTTGTAGAGGTTATGATTTACACATCACTCCTGAAGATAGAATTTCTTGTAATTGAAATGGTAATTTTTAAGATTAATAAATGTAAAAATTTATTTATCTTATTATTTTTCATTCTTGTTTAATTTTGTTGAACATTCAGTTGGTATTTGGGGCAAAGACAGAGACTGCCATTGGAAAACCATGCCCGTTCAACAAATATTTGTGACAACTGTGGTAAATGTTTAGGTTGGTAAATGTTTAGGTTGTTTATTGTGTACTATTTTTAATAATTATTAATAATTGTTTTTTTATAATTATGGTGAATTTGAAACTTTACAAGATTACTCTAGAAGACAGAACAAGACCTTTACTTTACAAGAAACATTAAAAGTTCAATTTACCACCTAACAGTAAGGATTAAAATTATATTTTTAAAACTATTAAATTTTCAGAAGATGATTATGAATAAATGTTGAGGGAAGCAATTGTAATTTTTAAAGACACTTGAATCTCTCCAAAGGGTGTCAGACAAAATTATTGATGTTTGAAAAATATCTGAGAATAAACATAAGTTTCGTCTTCTTTGAAAATTATAGGGCATGATTGTGAAATGTCAATTGATTGTGAAGTACTCGACTTAATTTACCTATACTATTATTGTAATGATGATGATGATGATGATAACCATTTTTCAATTATTTTAAATACCTGATAATAATTAATTATTATAATATCTTCTGTTTGAAGACAATGAGTGGAATAAACAAACATACCAGTAAATTGTATTTCAAATAATTTTAATTATGAAATAACATGATTTATTATTACTTACTTGTATTTCAACGTCGAAAACTGTATTGATGTATAAGGTATTCAGTATGTACGTAAAGGTATTAAATAAAAAAATCATATTTCGGTAGATCGGGAGAATAGCTACCCCCCTGCTCCAAAGCCCCTTGTACGTATAAATCTCCGTAGCAACGTACTCTCATTAAGTGAACTGATTATTCCTAATTTTCACGCTACAAATTTAATTTTATAACCCACACAATTCTTTAACCAACGCATTTTTTTCGCCAAGTGGTCCGCGACGTGCTACCGCACGTCGCTACCCGACGGATCCAACGTGCTACGTTCGCGAGGGCCTTCCGGCCCTCGCTCTCGAGACCTGGTTCGCGCCTCCGCTGTCGCTTCGGCGCTCACGTTGTTTTATATACCTCCCTCACGTTTAAGAGAATTTATTTTAAAGGGAACACTCGCTTTTAAGAAAATTTCTTTTAGAGGGAATAGTAAATAAATAGACATTAAAAAATGTCATTTCCTACTAAGAAAATTAAAAAAATATATATGTATGTGACTTAATGTAGCCTTGGCATAGGGGGGTAGCTATTCTCCCGATTAGCCCATATTTCTATAATTAAATATATATGAAATACAATGTACAGGTATTAATTGTTAATTCCATTGATTGCCTTCAAATATACTGTCATGGTTTCTATATATCATAAATATATATTCCAGCTATCCCTTCTAAAATATCCCCTCCTGAAATTACACAAATAAATAAACCCGTACGTAATTATTTACCCATGAATTGCGAAGCACCATTAAAACAAATTTCATTGAGGTCGTGGGTACGCGAATCGATCCTGTACAGGAAATCGAAAATAATAATATTACTGCTTTGGGAAGAGGTATGAATTCAAATTTATTCCGTTTTTAGCTGGGATAATACCGTCGGAAATAATAACTCATATGTTTTCTAATTGAAACCGAATAGCTTGATTCTGAATTTATTCCGTATTTTCTTTTTTTTTCTAAAAATTTGGCGAGAATCTTCTCGCTACTTGTAACTAATTTTTACAAATAACAGCAGACAATACATAAAAAACCTTTTGACAATATCCTAACAATAATATTTACAATTACTTTTCTTTGCATTTACCAATCGAACTTTTCACCATTAACCAAGTGAACTTTGTCAATTTCATAAAACAACAATTAATTGAATACTGAATAATTTCATGCATAGCCATATTCTCTCAATACATGAAAATAAAATGACATTCATGGCCTTGTTTTAATATGTAAATAATAGAATAATAAATGTTTGTTTACACTTTCCTTTGCTGTAGTTCTGCGACCTCGCGATCTCCATCAACCATATCACTAGTCCACACTAATCGTAAACGAAAACATCTTCCGCTACATTTCAACATTCGAATTCCGACACACTTTCATCATCCGCGACTTAACTATCGATCCATCTCATAACTTGGCTCGACTCCGTCTGAAGAAGTTATACCTTCTGACCACTTATATTAACTGCCTTGTCACTTTGTTTTAAAAACAAAGGACGATTTGTTTATTACAACGTTCTTGCGATTTTCTACTATTATTTATGTTAATCTCCCACAATAAACCTCGCTGTATTGTCACAATTTCCACAAAATGTTCCCAATTAATGACATTGTCCGTGGTTCATTTAAAAAATGCTGGTTTCCTTTTATTTAATAAATAAACACAGTTTTCTTCCTCACCTTTTTATAACATCTGACGGTATTCTCTCAATGTATAATACTTCTTATCATTACGAAATCTATTTTCTATTAAACGGTACAACTAGGTGACATGTTTTTATCGTCAAAAATTGCCATAATTTTACTTGTTGCCGTCCCCATAGTCTATTATAATCTTCGCTTCCGATAATGTGAATAATTACAACTTATTAATTGTTAATTTCATTTGATTGTCCATGTTTTTGCACAGCAAATTAAGTGTCTTTTTTTAAGAAAAAACAAACGGTGGACGCGTCTTAATAGACCGTCACAACACAATATTAAAAATAACTGAATTTATCATTATACAATCAACATAATAAGTTTACAATAGGATTACCATTGTTATCTCATCTACAATTACTTAAAGTTATTGGTATCTATAAAATAGTGAAGTGACATTGGTGCAGTGGTTCTAAAAAGTACCTTCAAGGATGGAGACATTCGTGTTTTTTTTTTCCTGACATTAATTTCATGTTTTCAAAGACTTCTAAAACAAGTTAAATGAAGTGGTTGTTAGGAATTCATAGAAGTAGACAGAGAATACAATTCAGATAGCTGATATCCATACAAACCATTTGCTGAATAACATGGAAACTCTTTCGCAGTAAAATCTAGAGCTCTACTCTAGGTTTGTGAGAAAATGAAAAGAAATTGCAGTAGGAAGAAATATTAAAACTACAAAAACAATTTATTGGAACCATATCACAAATTGGGCCTGATTCGCACATGAAAGATACTTTCAATATTTTAAAATTCTCGCCTTCCCATGTTGACCCATACCGAGAACCATAATGCTATCAATTGAATCGCAACATACCCCACTTTTGTTCACCAGCATAGCACTACATATTGACAATACAATCATAACTAATAATACTGTGAGGAAGGCCCCACACAAGCAGAAATTACTAAACAATTCTGTCACCAAATGACATGAAAAGTTACAAGTTTGACATAAGGCTCCTCTCAAAAGTAAAGTGTTAATAAATTCATACTCAAAGCCATTTTAAAATGAATAGTTTGCACATATCCAAGAGCATTTTAAAACTGAGGTACAGGCAAATGACTGATAGTAATAATTCTGCAATAAATGTGAAATTTATAAATGTTACTTATGTGATATGTATATAATAATATACTTAGGAAATTAAGAATGTACGTTAACTGTTCATAACTGTTCCATGCAAATGGTGATCGGATTTATAGTTTCATTAGTTAGTTCTATCGACCAAAAATAAGTGTGAGGCGCGATTGATTCTCAAGTTTAAAAGCTATTGGGTCATACACCACTAAAAAATAATGAAATACATTTCAAATACTGAAAGAATAATGTTATGTACTCGCTCGTATCGCAATATCACACTCGTGTATTGATACCCATTACATCGTTTCATACGGTACACTTTCTATGACTTTTATAAGTTAAACTTTTACATTGAATCCTTTCGTGGCAGTTGACGTGCAGGATTCAGCCAAGGCCACCTAGAGGACAGCTACCCCACATGCCGCAGGTGGCTTTGCTTACCAGTGCCAGAGAGTACAAAAACTGCTTTTACAATAATTCCGAGGTCACCATTTTCGCTTTTTTCCTCATTTCTTAAGGTGCCAATTCTTCCTCTGATTCACTAGACATTTGAAACTAAAGAAATGTCCGATTTTAAAAGACAAACACACGGCAGCAACATATAACACACAATAACTTGCGTTCTATTCTTAACGTCAGCCAAATGTTCCCTCTACCACTACCACCGCGCCAGTCAAATAGGATCAAAGTGAAATTACGGTCCAGTTAATAATATATCATATTCCACGTACGAATAACTGATAATTAAAGTAATTAAAACTGATAAATATGATATAACATTAAGTGCAATTTAAATGTACACAATCGAACAAAACATTTACTCGAACGATTCTCAAAGATTAATAAAGTCTCAATACTTGGTTTATAAGCTTGTCTGTAATTGTTCAAGAGCCTGTATCATTATGAAATCTTTATCGTAATGAGTATTATGCAACGGGTTGGAGCCATCAAATGACAGAATTATACAATGAGAGTAGAAAAAACAACTTTCGGCCATAGAAGTAGCAATCTCAAGGATCGAGCAAACTGTCAAGCCATTCCTCTCACCAATGAGAGTAGAAAATTTTACTATACTGTGCTGATTATACATACACATTAAGTTGCTGGTTATTTGCTAAAATTTCATTTCCTATAGGGATTAGATTAGCTTATTCGTTTTTACATGAAATTATTGCATGTGTTGTTGGAACTGATCTTATTAGAGAATATCTTAGAGGGACGTGCTGCCACCGCTGGCGCAGGGTCGTCTTGCCGTCGACGGTGGCCGAGTTCTACCGCGGGCAGAGCGTTGAGGATCGTTTTTGTTGGAATAAGTTGTCGTTGCGCTGCCCGCAGATGGCGGAGGAACAGCGCGCCGGGGGCTGGAGGCTGGCGCGAGGGTCGTGCTGCCGTCGACGGTGGCCGAGTTCTACCGCGGGCAGAGCGTTGAGGATCGTTTTTGTTGGAATAAGTTGTCGTTGCGCTGCCCGCAGATGGCGGAGGAACAGCGACGCCGGGGGCTGGAGGCTGGCGGGGGGGACGTGCTTCCGTGGACGGTGGCCGAGTTCTACCGCAGGCAGAGCGTTGGGGTCCGTTTTTGTTGGAATAAGTTGTCGTTGCGCTGCCCGCAGATGGCGGAGGAACAGCGACGCCGGGGGCTGGAGGCTGGCGGGGGGGACGTGCTGCCGTGGACGGTGGCCGAGTTCTACCGCAGGCAGAGCGTTGGGGTTCGTTTTTGTTGGAATAAGTTGTCGTTGCGCTGCCCGCAGATGGCGGAGGAGCAGCGGCGCAGGGGGCTGGAGGCTGGCGCGGGGGACGTGCTGCCGTGGACGGTGGCCGAGTTCTACCGCGGGCAGAGCGTAGAGGATCGTTTGTGTTGGAATAAGTTGTCGTTGCGCTGCCCGCAGATGGCGGAGGAGCAGCGGCGCAGGGGGCTGGAGGCTGGCGCGGGGGACGTGCTGCCGTGGACGGTAGCCGAGTTCTACCGCGGGCAGAGCGTAGAGGATCGTTTTTGTTGGAATAAGTTGTCGTTGCGCTGCCCGCAGATGGCGGAGGAGCAGCGGCGCAGGGGGCTGGAGGCTGGCGTGGAGGACGTGCTGCCGTGGACGGTGGCCGAGTTCTACCGCGGGCAGAGCGTTGAGGTTCGTTTTTGTTGGAATAAGTTGTCGTTGCGCTGGCCGCAGATGGCGGAGGAGCAGCGGCGCAGGGGGCTGGAGGCTGGCGCGGGGGACGTGCTGCCGTGGACGGTGGCCGAGTTCTACCGCGGGCAGAGCGTTGGGGATCGTTTTTGTTGGAATAAGTTGTCGTTGCGCTGCCCGCAGATGGCGGAGGAACAGCGACGCCGGGGGCTGGAGAGGCTGGCGGGGGGACGTGCTGCCGTGGACGGTGGCCGGGTTTACCGCAGGCGGAGGCGTTGGGGTTCGTTTTGTTGGAATAAGTTGTCGTTGCGCTGCCCGCAGATGGCGGAGGAACAGCGACGCCGGGGGCTGGAGGCTGGCGGGGCGTGCTGCCGTGGACGGTGGCCGAGTTCTACCGCAGGCAGAGCGTTGGGGTTCGTTTTTGTTGGAATAAGTTGTCGTTGCGCTGCCCGCAGATGGCGGAGGAGCAGCGGCGCAGGGGGCTGGAGGCTGGCGCGGGGGACGTGCTGCCGTGGACGGTGGCCGAGTTCTACCGCGGGCAGAGCGTTGAGGTTCGTTTTTGTTGGAATAAGTTGTCGTTGCGCTGCCCGCAGATGGCGGAGGAGCAGCGGCGCAGGGGGCTGGAGGCTGGCGCGGGGGACGTGCTGCCGTGGACGGTGGCAGAGTTCTACCGCGGGCAGAGCGTTGAGGTTCGTTTTTGTTGGAATAAGTTGTCGTTGCGCTGCCCGCAGATGGCGGAGGAGCAGCGGCGCAGGGGGCTGGAGGCTGGCGCGGGGGACGTGCTGCCGTGGACGGTGGCCGAGTTCCACCGCAGAGCGTTGAAGGTTCGTTTTTGTTGGAATAAGTTGTCGTTGCGCTGCCCGCAGATGGCGGAGGAGCAGCGGCGCAGGGGGCTGGAGGCTGGCGCGGGGGACGTGCTGCCGTGGACGGTGGGCGAGTTCTACCGCGGGCAGAGCGTTGAGGTTCGTTTTTGTTGGAATAAGTTGTCGTTGCGCTGCCCGCAGATGGCGGAGGAGCAGCGGCGCAGGGGGCTGGAGGCTGGCGCGGGGGACGTGCTGCCGTGGACGGTGGCCGAGTTCTACCGCGGGCAGAGCGTTGATGTTCGTTTTTGTTGGAATAAGTTCTCGTTGCGCTGCCCGCAGATGGCGGAGGAGCAGCGGCGCACGGGGCTAGAGGCTGGCGCGGGGGACGTGCTGCCGTGGACGATGGCCGAGTTCTACCGCGGGCAGAGCGTTGAGGTTCGTTTTCGTTGGAATAAGTTGTTGCGCTGCCCGCAGATGGCGGAGGAGCAGCGGCGCAGGGGGCTGGAGGCTGGCGCGGGGGACGTGCTGCCGTGGACGGTGGGCGAGTTCTACCGCGGGCAGAGCGTTGAGGTTCGTTTTCGTTGGAATAAGTTGTCGTTGCGCTGCCCGCAGATGGCGGAGGAGCAGCGGCGCAGGGGGCTGGAGGCTGGCGCGGGGGACGTGCTGCCGTGGACGGTGGCCGAGTTCTACCGCGGGCAGAGCGTGCTGCTGACGGGCGGCTCTGGCTTCGTGGGGCGCGTGCTGCTGGAGAAGCTGCTGTTCTGCTGCCCCGACATCGACACCGTCTACGTGCTGCTGCGCCCGCGCAAAGGCCTCTCGGTGCAGGAGCGCCTGCAGAAGCTGCTCGACGTTCCGGTCAGCACACACCACCACTCCTCTCTATAGAGAACAATGTCACAAACGTCTAGGAAGTAGGAGTTCCTGGTAGTAATAGTCATTATAGATGAGAATATGATAACTTTTTGCCAATGAACGTATGGAAAGTGATATGAAAATACGAAGTTACAGATGTTGAATACGTCTATAATTTTCAGTCCTTATGCTTTGATGTTCGGCAGGACACGGCTTAAGGTACACAAATAATGTCATCAATTTCATTTTCAAATCAATTTCTTATCTTTACAGAACAGTGGACTTACGGAGTTGGCTAACAATGAAGAGAAATGCCACGTGTACTCCGTTGAATGAAATATTCTACTGTATATTCATTGGCAAATATTTCAAATCCTCTTCATTCCCAGCACGTTTGTAGTATTTATTCTGTGATACTTGTGAATTATCGCATAGACATTTGCTTGCTGAAAGTGTACACTTTCAATGTCACCGCCATTGCGCACAACTTTACACAAGGCGTGCTTTAGAAATAGCAGAACTCTTAATGGTTCTGTTTTCTGGCAATAGTTTGTGTGTGTATTAGTCAAATGAAAATATGGTGTACTATTATGATAATAAAACAATATAGAGAACAAAGATATTTTTTTAAAATATTTCTAAAATTACGATTAACATAAGCAAAATATTGTAATATTTACGTCGCGGAAACAATGAGTTAGAATTCGCATCGTTACTATATTAGAAGACTCCAGTATTTATACATTCATTTACAGGAAAATGGGTAATGGGATAACAGTATGTGTGAGTATGTGTAATATCCATTATACACTTACCTAGACACACATTGTACCTATATACATTAACATTTTACGCATACATTCGTTTATACATATCATCATATGTTCAGTTTTATTCTTTCTCTAACAACTTTTTCAAACAACGGGGCGACCAATTCTTTGAATTAATTTAATTATTAAAATACATTGTTACTCAGGAACAATGTCACAATTTGGATAGCTTTACGTATGCGGAACATATTCTCTGATCGTAAGTGCATCCAACAAGGTGACGGGAAAGGTGACAATCATAACATTTTTTTAAAAAACTTTGTTCGATTTATTCAAAATACATCATACAAATTGAATCACATTCAAGGAAGTATTCCATTTTCAATATACATGAAAAAATAATTAAGATCGTATAAAAAATGTCAAAAGACTTTTGGGGGATGTCTTAAATCATTCCCCCCAAAAATACATCCTGGTTCCGCCCTTGCGCAGGAGAGACGATCTTCAGTTGTGATTTCTACTCGTCCCGAATCACGTTATTACACTGACAACTCTGGGGAGTATCGTTTTCCCATGTAAGTATCGTAACGTCAGAGATCTGGCAGGCCCAGAAGCCTAAAAGTGCAACCATATCGTATGATACAATGAGAAACGCATCGCTAAAACTCTTCATTGATAGCTTCTACAGTCTCCACCGAAGTACCACCGCCCGTATGCCACTGCCAAAGTGTCGCCACCCGATTGTTGCTACACCCGGTGGCCACCCGTGTGCCATTAGCTTACGGTAATTAACATCCCTTGTAGGTGGTAGTGGGCATGCCGGTACACGTGTGTATGCATTGCGGGTTGCGCAATAATTTTGTGTGTAAATAACACTCC
Source organism: Teleogryllus occipitalis (assembly GCA_011170035.1). Taxonomy (NCBI): domain Eukaryota; kingdom Metazoa; phylum Arthropoda; class Insecta; order Orthoptera; family Gryllidae; genus Teleogryllus; species Teleogryllus occipitalis. Next base: position 54,161 of record BLKR01005183.1, read on the forward strand.
AATCCCAACCACACGTCTGGAGATGTCGTACCCCGAAGGTATGACTTTCCCCATTGTAATTACCCTGTAATAATATAAGTTTTTTGAAAATACATTATTTCCGTGTTGATAAGTTAAGCTCTAACACAAACACAATCATACACATATCCATCAATTGATTTGTTTATCAATATTTCCGGCAATGGGTACATTTGTGAGCCATTGTTTACCGAGACTGTAAGATAAATAAGAGATAAATAATAGTATTATACTTATTTCTAATTATATTTACTTTCAATTGGTAGCTCCCATATCTTGCTATATAATAGAATTTGAAAGACACATTTTATATCAAAGATGTAAGAAATTTATCTTTTTTAAAATTGATTTGAATCGTTTTCTACAAGACTTAAGGATACACAGTTATTAAGAAAAAAGTAAGAAAAATACTGGTTTTCGGGCCTCCTGGAATTAGCTTGGGATTTTAACTAGAACGTGCGTACGTACAACATCCCCAAGGGAAAAAAATCCATGAGCTTTATCCGTGTAACCCCTTTTCCCGTGCTTGCCGACCGGGCTAAGAGCTCTGCCGAGTGAGTCGGAGAGGCTGACGCGCGCGCTGTGTGGGCGTTGCGCAGCTGTTCGACCGGGTGCGCGCGCAGCGGCCGGAGGCCTTGGCACGCCTGCAGGCGGTGGAGGGCGACACGGCGCAGCCCGGCCTGGCGCTGGCGGAGGCGGACGCGCGCGTGCTGGCGGAGCGCGTGTCCGTGGTGTTCCACCTGGCGGCCAGCGTGCGCTTCGACGACCCGCTCATCAAGGCCGTGCGCACCAACGCTTGCGCCACGCGTGACCTGCTCGAGCTCGCCACGCGCATGACCAAGCTCAAGGTACGCCGCATTAGTTACACTCGTAAAACAAAGTATTGGAATGCTGCCGCACATAGTGGAGCGTCAAAACACTCGAATTGTGGAGCCCTGATATCAGAAAAGTATGTAAATGTTGTTCCTCTAGCATGATATGTTGTCATAATCCATGTTTTGAGAGTTCCTGACACCGATAAATATATTTATTTGTCTGTCCGGTCTTTCGTCCGTCTGTGGTCACCACTAAGCACATAATCAGATAATCTTCCCTTAAATTAGCATTCACTGACCAATTTTCCCAAACGATCCTGAGAATTTGAAATGCATATTTTTATTTTATGTTTTTACATTAAGCCTTATCAACACTTTCAAAATTTCCTAAAAATTGCTCCACATTTTTTCTCGTATACTGCTGACTACGCTTAAAGAAATGGCGCATCTCATTTTCGGTGATCTCTCCGAATATTCGAAAATTTGCAAAGGTTCAAATATTTCTCGACGCATTCCAGCTCAACCACAATATATATGCATAGAATATAGACAGTTTTGCTTTCTCGTACTTACTTCGCAAGAAGAGAAAGCTTTGTAATCGTGCGTTCCGAAAACGCCGAATTTTCGACAGATAAACTCTTATTGCCGTGCCCCGTTAGCGAAAAAGTGGATTAATCCCTTTCCTACATTCAGTAAGCTATTTCCTCTAATACCGGGTGTAGCTAGAATCCATGTTTTGTGGGTCCTTGTTCAAAAAAGTCGATTGAAGCAAAACGTCTGTTTCTCTGTGTGTCTGTCGGTCTGTGGTCAACGTTAGTCCCTCTACCGTTCAGTCGATTTTCTCCAGACTTGATATTCCCTGACCTCTCTGAACGATCTCGAGGCTTTGGGCGTGCACTACAATTACAGGACAAATGGTCTTAGCAATTTACTCGCCAGAATACACTCATCAATCAATCGTGTGTGTCAGGCGTTCGTGCACGTGTCGACCACCTTCTGCAACGTGGGCCAGCGCGAGTTCGAGGAGAAGCTGTACCCGGTGGCGGGCGACTGGCGCTCCCTCCTGGCGCTGGTGGAGGCGCAGGGGCAGAACGACCCGGTGGCCCTGCGCGCGCTCACCACCAAGTGAGTCAGCACCCACAAGCACGGGACTGGGCTCTTTTTCTTTTACTAAGAAGCGGTCTATTGGAGAAAAATTGAGCTGAACCAAATGACACGTAGCACGAACAATCCTCAACGACAAATAAAATCCTCTCGCACACTATTTTAAGAATTTAAATATTTTAGCAAAAACAGTCTTCACCAAAATTGCAATAACAAACTATAGTACATATGAATATACAGAACCTCCATTCTTTGGATACAAGGAATCAAGAAAAGTTGCTGATCCATAATGCAACACGCAAATGACAATTACTTAATGAGGGTGACCTCTTCCTGAGAGCCTTGCTGTCGCATGTAGATAGATGTGTAGTAAACAGAGATCCCATTAATACAAAGATTCAGTTGGAAAGAGCAGAAAGAGAAGAGTGGAATTGTGCAATCAAATATTTGCATTGGTCAGTGAAAATGGAAAATCTTACCTTATTTTACTCTCTCGTGTACGTATACTCGAAGCGACATTCATATCATATAGAAAGTGATGTAGTACTGTGGAAACTCGACTTCGAGATTTTAACGGAAATACATTTTTTGAGATATCTTAATACCGCAAACTTACTACTCTCCAAACATCTGTCTCTCTGTCTGTTGGTGAACAACACCATCGCGTAATAGGTTTTTTTCCAAATTGAATATTCCACGATCGATCTGTACCGACTTAAGATTCTGCAAATTTTAAACGAATTCTTTGAATATTAGGGTGTAGGCCTACTTCACATGAAGCCTCACGTGAATTTCTTGCTTGAACGGAGAGCAATGCAGTTATAAAAATAGCATAGATGCTATTTTCATTGTTAAGTCGGAAATTTATATATTAAGTCGGAAGTTTGCAAAAGAGTTAATTTTTTCGGTATCTTCCTACAACTTCAATATTGAAAAAAAAATTCTACTCACATATGGTATCCACAATTAGTTGTTTAGTTAATGTCACGTTTATTGTTTGACAATATTTGTATTTTTCGCGCAATTTTGAGTGAAATATGAGCTGAATTAAAATATATTGAAAACAAGATTTTCTAAAAAAATCCCAATTTTGTCTTTAAACTCTTTGCATGAATTGTGCTAAATCCACAACATCAGGTAACTAAACATCATTTTGTTGTATTCTTTTGGTTTCTTCAAAAATGACACAAATGATTTTTTTTACATTTCCCTCACGTCGTTAATAACGATGTGTTATTAACGTTAATACGATTTAACACTGACTCAATATTATTGATAAATCAATATTTTCATTTTAGGGGTTACTTTTCATGAAATCTCAACATTTCAAAAATGTCTAAACAATTGCACCAAAGTTTGATTAAATTTTGTCCTTAGGGAACCGAAAAGAACTCCTAAATAATGACGTGGATCCCATTTTCGTTGAAATCCCTAAGTTTTCGAAAATTGCAAAATTTCAAAAAAATGTCAGCGATTTACTACAACTACAATACTGAAGATAGAGATTTTACTAAATAACATCTCTTGTTTAGTGATATCTTGATAGAAGGTCATATACGAATTTTCGAAAATTTTGCGTATCTTTGCTTGAAACATAGACAATTATATTTTTTTTCTTCAAAAATGACTCAAGTGTTCTTAAAACTTTTTTCTTGTATGTAAGAAAAAACTTTAATTAAGGTGGTGCTTGACGCATATTCGTTGAACACAGATTTTTTTAAAACGGTAAAAGTGTTCCGCATGCTCCTAAAATTAGAATATTGAAGATGTAACGAAATCTGTTCATCAAAAATAGATGGATCTTCATCTATATAGTTTGTGTGTTTTTTGCGTCGAACAAAGACAATTTATAACCCATTACTTGTATTTTCTTAAATATGGCTGAAAATGATTTCTGTAACTCTTCCCTCGTATGCACAGAATAACGATAAAGAAAGCGGTGCTGGTTCCATTTTCGGCACAATGTATTTTTTAACCTTTAGTTACTCGCACTGGCGTACTGTGTACGCCACTGGAACTGTTATCGCCCTAGGTGTCAGATAACATCTGCACGCGTTCTGACACTAGACCTAACCTCGCACAAGACATTCAGGTGCATCCTCCTCGATACTTGGTTGAGTAAGATTTCCTGCAGTGGCTAGACGATTGTATTTCCATTGGAGAGTGTTCGTTGGCATACGTTCTATCCCGCGCTGGTAACAATGTGAGTTTTTTTCCTTTTAATAATCACACGATTTTTTCATTTATTGAAGTAATTAAACTAATTTATTTTGTTTTGTATTAGAAACAATACAGAGTTGAATAATTTATCGGGAAAGAAGATAGTATGTGGATTATTACACGAGTAATCGTCAAAAGACGAAATTTGCGATGCTGCAAATGATTCTGAAAAAGGCCTCTGTGACAAAACATATCGCGAGTAACTAAGGGTTATTACTCCGTTCCTACACTCTAACGGACTTGCCCAATTGAACGTTTTATTGCCCTCAGCTGCGGCATCCCAAACTTTGGTTCGCCCTCCGAGGCGCATTTTTGTCTGTAAAGCACATGCGACACAGAATATTTATAATCACTCCCACTCCTTTATATTATATGTACACTATTATCAATGTTCTACGATGTTCATTGACAACTTTGCAGGAAAAAATCTCTATTGTTTACAAACTGATTGTAATTTTAGCTCTAATGAAATGGTTTACTATACATTTTCCTGTATATAAAATATTTTATCTATTCTGTAGCCCTGATGAAGGCCAAATATATGGCTGAAACGTCGGCTATGTAAAGTGTTTGTTTTCTTTACTGTGACAAAAAATCAAGAATCATTAGACAAATAATACAGTTATGTCGGAGTCGGTATGTAAGCAGCGGACTGGAATTTAGGCGTGATCTAATTCACATGATTCTCCGGCATTTCCCTGTAACTCACGTTCTAAACTTACCCACATGAAGGACCAGCACCTGGTTTTGTACGGGCATGTACCATCCGCTCCTGAAATTGGATATTTTTTGGGATTTTTGCCATTACATTAAAAATAAATTACATAAAAATCAGTGGACACCCTTGGATTTGACATACGTAAATGAACTAAGCAAATGTTACAAGAATTTTGGGTTGAAACTCATAGAAATAATTGAACACACAGAGGGTGCAAATCAACTCGAATGTTGTATGCCATTGTTGAATTACTGAGAAAAATTAAGATTATCAGTTCATGGCAAGTGCAAAGACTGAGCACACACAAAGAAAATCACCATCCAATTTGCGCATAACGCTGTAACGAAAAGACAGGATAATTAAACTCGGTGTCTGAAAGTGACGGCGAGCCGGCAGCCGCCGTGAGTGCTGTGTGAGTCGGGGCAGCGGAAGCAGCACGCACGCACGCACGCACGCACGCACACACACACACACACAAAACACACACACTCACTCTGAAAACTGACCCTGAGCTTAAGGATCTGGGCGAGAATGTCACGCACATCCGGAAGACAGCTGGCGGCGATCTCCTTCTGCAACTGAAGCGGTCTGCCGGAGGGCAAACAACAGATTTTCAGTCCTCTGTAAAGAAGGTGTTTGGATCGGACGCTGATGTGAGGGCTCTCACTCACACCGTGACTATTCAGGTGAAGGACCTGGATGAGGTCACAACTAAAGAGGAAGTGCATAGAGGCTCTGGTGGACAAACTTCCCGAAGCCAGTGATCTCCCAGCTACTGTGGTCAAATCCCTAAGACCATCCTATGGTGGAACACAGGTAGCAATAGTCAGCGTTCCTGTTGCGGTGGCTAACAAATTGTTGGCCATCGGTAGAATAAGAATAGGATGGGTGTACTGCACTCTGCGTGAGAAGAAGGTCCCCCTGAGGTGTTACAGATGTTTGGATTTTGGACACCTCAGAAAAGCATGTAAAAACTCACATGACCGGTCCAACTTGTGCATGAATTGTGGTGGTGATGATCACCTTGCTAAGTCATGCACAAATTACGCAAAGTGCTTGCTTTGTGAAGAAAAGGGGAAACAAGGCAGACATGCTACTGGGAGCAGCAGGTGTCCATCGTACCAAAAAGCGCAGAAAGCAATAACGGACAGAAAATGAGAATTATACAACTCAATCTCAACCATTGCGCAGTCGCCCAGGATATCCTGGCACAGTCAGTTAGAGAATGGGAGGCTGATTTAGCAATAGTATGCGAGCAGTATACTAACCGTGAAGATACAGCGTGGGTATCTGACCTCCACAACCAGGCGGCAATCTGGGCCTGTGGAAAACATACATTCCAGCAAGTTATGACGAGACCCGGAGCTGGATTTGTCTGGGTAAAAATCAACGGCGTTTATATCTACAGCTGTTATGCCTCACCAAACGCGACAATGGACGAGTTTGAGCACATCCTTGACCGCTTAGTGTACGACGCAAGAGGACGAAGCCCCTTGGTGATAGCTGGAGACTCGCCAACACAGGAGACATACACACCTTCCGCAGAGGGGGCGTGGGATCTGTTGTGGATCTGACGTTCATGTCAGATAATCTTTTGAGAATGGGAGTGTCCTGGAGAGTTAGTGAACACTATACCCATAGTGACCACCAGGCACTTTTGTACGAGGTGAAAAATCCGCGGAGGGATAATTTTGCGCCAAAATGTCAGCCAGCTGGGTGGAAAGCGAAAACGTTTGACGAAGAACTTTTCCCACAATGTTTGGAGACGATAGTGCCAACAGGTACCGCAGATGACAAAGCTGGGCAGGTGATGAAATGGGTAACCAAAGCCTGCGATGCGGCTATGTCTAGACGGGGCACAATCTCTCGACGTTCACCAGTTTACTGGTGGAATGAGGAAATCGCCCAATTACGACGGAGGTGCCTTCGAGCCAGAAGACAGTACCAGAGAGCTCGTGGCAGAGACAACTTTCGTCAATTGCAAGAGCAATACAAACTCGCTCGAAGCCAGTTGAAGATTGAAATCCGCAAGAGCAAACGCTTATGCGCCAAAAGCCTGTGTGACGAGGTGGAAAAGGATCCATGGGGTAGGCCGTACAAGACGGTCATGTGTAGGTTAAGACAGCGGCACCTACGTTCTCCAACTTGCCCCAAAATGCTGCTCAGAATTGTGACAGCCCTATTCCCGAGCCACCCCGGTGACTCAGTTAATATAGCGTTATCTGAGCTAGAAATATTCCTCCAGTCACGCAAGAAGAAATTCTGCACGCAATCAGCAGAATCGGCAACACAAAGGCTCCCGGACCGGATAACATTCCCAATATTGCCCTCAAGACTGCGATACTCGCTCACACTGACATCTTTGTGAATCTTTATTATTCTTGCTTGAGGGAAGGGGTGTATCCAGAAAGATGGAAAAAACAGCGCTTGGTGCTCCTCTCTAAGGGGAATAAATCTCCCGAAGATCCATCATCATACCGGCCATTGTGTATGCTTGACACAGCTGGCAAGGTTCTGGAGAGAATTATTAGTACCAGACTGGAGAAAGCTGTGGAGGAGGGAGGAGGCCTTTCGGAAAATCAGTATGGTTTTCGCAGAGCCCGCTCGACTGTTGACGCAGCCCAGCTTGTTATTAACACCGCCCGACAAGCAATTGGAGGAAGTAGATGGAAGAGAGGCCCAAAACAGTACTGTGCTGTCGTTACGTTGGATATTAAAAATGCATTCAACTCGGCCAGGTGGAGTAATATTCACCAAGCTCTCCGCAGATTTAATGTGCCAACGTACTTGAGGAAGATTGTGTCCGAGTATCTGAGTAATAGAGCCCTGATTTACAATACAAATAATGGGCCGAAGGTACATAATATCACGGCTGGTGTCCCGCAAGGGTCGGTATTGGGTCCACCATTATGGAATGTGATGTATGACGAGGTTCTTCGGCTTCCCCTCCCAGAAGGCACCAGTATTATTGGTTTCGCGGATGACATTGCTATCGTTGCCGTTGCGAAGTACATTGAGGAAATTGTGTATATTTGCAACGAAGCGATCGCTATTGTTAGTCAGTGGTTGAAGTCCTCAGGGCTGCAGTTAGCTGAGCACAAGACTGAGGTTATCCTAGTCACTAGCAGGAAAAAGAGAGAAACCATCACTCTCAAAGTAGGAGACCACTGTATTGCATCACAGCCGTCGATCAAATATCTTGGTCTCATTATTGACGCCCGTCTGACATTTGCTGACCACCTGAAGTACGCCAGCAATAAAGCTGCGGTAATTAATGCAGCACTGTCGAGACTAATGCCCAACATAGGGCCCTGTCAGGAGAAACGGAAGCTTCTGGCCTTGGTTGTGAGGTCCGTCTTGCTCTATGGAGCCCCAGTATTGGCCAACTCCACGTCGATAAATAGTTACATCCGAGGGATGACGTCAGTGTACAGGTTATCAGCTTTGCGGGTAGCTTGTGCATTCCGCACTGTGTCAAACGATGCAGTGTGCGTCATCGCGGGGATGCCTCCTGTCGATATCTTGGCGCAGGAGAGACGGAGGCGATATCACAAAGAAGAGGAGAACCCAGACTGCTCGACAACACTGCTCGAATGGCAGGATCGATGGGACAAGTCCATTAAAGGAAGATGGACGTACCGCATGATTCCCTTCATTGCACCGTGGATCAACCGTAAACACGGCGAAGTGAATTTCTTCTTGACTCAGCTGTTGTTTGGACATGGATGTTTTTTGGCATATCTCCACAGGTTCGAGCTGGAGGATACCCCATTCTGTCCACTATGTGAACCTGCTGTCGAAGACGCCGAGCATGTGTTCTTCCAGTGCCCGCGATACCATGTGCAGCGACGGCACGTTATGAGTATACTCGGGATCGACCCTCTGACACCCGAAGCAATGGTTGGGTGCATGTGCTCAGAAACCAACTGGGATGCGGTGAGTGCATATGCGCAGACCATAATAGCTGAGCTGAGGAGAACAGAAAGGGAAAGAAGGGAAGTCGATTGATCCTCGTTGATCCTTCCTACGTTTTGGTGAAGAGAAGTGGCTGGTGACTAGGCCACTCTAATCCACTCCCCGTGATGTAATGCCTAACGGCGGTTCCGCGGGGAGGATGGAGGAGAAGGGAGGTTGGTTTTAGTGGGTAAAAATCTCATACTATCATGTGGTACGGGCCGCATGGTGTCTTTTGAAGATTTCCACCTACCCTCGTAAAAACACACACACACACACACAGGCCAGTGGGCCAGCCGCCAGTGGGTCGCATGCGGCGGCGCCGAGCCACACACACGACGAATGCGACTCCGCCTGTCGCACGGCTGGCAGCGTCGTCGTGCAGTTGAACAGCATTGACCACATCACAGATGCTTTGTACGTTTGCCACACTAGTAGAGGTGAATGACTGGTGTAATATGAGCAGATGCTCAATTAGTTAATTCCGTGCACAGTCACTGTCAAACACAATCATTGGACACAGTATTGTGCAATGGGGAAGAACAGCAATAACTACTATGCTCGCATTTTTTCTTGATCCTCGAGCTCCCTAGTCCTCGCTCAGCCCGGCATAGCACGGTCCGGTAGAAAATACGAGTTCCACTCGGAACGTCACGGCTCAGTTTGTAGTGCTGCCCACTTCCTTCCTTTCCGAAGCGAACTTCCTAGTTTTCGGTCTCTCTTTCCATCGACCTGTGCGTACCATGTTCCTTCTTGTTATTTATTCAATTATTTCTATAACTATTAATTATTTCTTCAGAATTTAAAAAAATCTTCCGTGGTTTCTTTTAGCTATCTAGTCCAAGATGAGTTATTACGCTGAATTTTCTGTCAATAATGTTGACAGCCCTGCACTGCCGTGACGTAGACATAACCCATCTCTCCCCGCACCCCCCGCTGTGGAGTAACAAGAAAAAGTGCGCGATTAATAGTGAGTGCAGCAGTAAGTTAACAGTTCTGGAGTATAGATAGAGATGTCCACGCTAAACATGAAAGTTTCGAATTCTGGCAGTCGACACTATTTAATAAGTTTATCTTACAACAGACACTGGATTATAGAAGTAACATTAAAACAATTTTACCCTCGTGTATGGAGACACTGCGACCGCACAAAACACGGAATGTACTCGCCATGAAGCTTGGAGCCCGACTGGACTCGTAGGATTTGAGTGTGGTGAAGTGATCTGCGATTCGCGGTTTTCTAGCATGGCCTATAGGCAGAAACGTAACTAAGATAATGCAATGAAAAGTAAGGTATCTCTGATTTGTTAATCAGATAAATCATATGAGAATGCAGAGTTTTAAATGCTGGAAATTGTAATTTATTTTGTATAGTTAACTTATTAAAATAACTGCATGGTGCAATGAGTTCTCGGAAGACGCGGAAGTCGATACATGCCCAGGGCCGTGGGCGAGAATGGCCGGAGCGGGCCGGTGGAGACTTGCGCAGCTGCGTTCTTTGAAAGTGATCACGAGATTTTGGTATCTCAACTCGCCATCGGGCTGAGATGGGCGGTTTGGCAAAGCTTGAGATGAAGCAAGAATAAATACATTTTAATAAACTAAATTGTACTGAAGCTCGGCTATGCGAGATGAGCACACATATAAATAAAATATAATTAAACTTAATAAATAAAGCTTGCTTGTTCGAACAAGTTATAAAACAAATACATAATACATTATGATATTAATAAATATGATAGTATAATAAATTTAGTTATATTTATATTATTAATATTAATTTAATTATTAAGAAGAAGAAAATGCCATCCTCGTGATTTCTGTAACCCTTCCTTCATTGAGCCTGGGATCCTACCAGTGCCTAGTCCTTTCATTTGCAATTCAGTAGTATTATCATTCAAAACATATCTTTCTAATTACAACACCCAGCGAAGGAATCATACTCTTCAGGTACCAATATCAACATCTTACTACAATAAATCCACCCAAAATATTAAAAAAAATTCTTTTACAGAACTGATTCCATACAATTATTAGAGACAACTCGAGCAAGAGATTATCCACCAAAAGTAAAATAATATTCAGTTTTAAGAATGATGTATCATGCATGATTTCACGATTGTTTAGCATAATTCTAAAAGAGTAAATATACTCATAACATATTGTATTTCTGCTTCTGGGAAAGTGACCTCCATCTCGATGAGGTTTTTGCCCAGTTTTCCTTGATCCAATGAGAAAATGTAGAGATGGTCTCCTGCTTCGTTTTTAGACATAAATGTAGCTTCACTACACTACGTTTTTTAGCTCTCCTCTTGCCAGGAATGCGCAGAAGGGTGGAAGGGCTTGAGCGGAGTGTTTGGGTTTCTATTTTGTTAACAGTTCTATAAAATTAAATCTGTAGTTCGTTGACATGCAAATGCGTTTTGCATTTCTCGGGGTCGAATATTTCTAGTTTTCAAATGTTGGCAACCACGCTTTGTTGGTACTTTTCTTCGTACAACTGCATTCTCTAGTAGATTCCTTGATGAAAATAAGATCAAAATTCTTACAACGTTTCTGTTAGATAACTGTATGTTATATATTTAACACCATTTCACCCACTTGCCTTGTAACTTTCATAAAAATATAATGAAATATGGCGTAGTAACGACACGTTTGATTAGCCTCTAAAGTTGTTATTAAGACTTACTTGGTTATATATGTACTCTATCTAAATCTCTTTGTTTTTTATAATGGTCACAGGATTCTGGGCCCCCACTGCAACACGTACACATTCACAAAGAACCTGGCGGAGCACATCGTGGATCACTACTCGGACCGCCTGCCCGTGGGCATCTTGCGCCCGTCAGTGGGTAGGTGCTGCGCCTGCGGCTTCGGAACTTCCCGTAACACCTGCGCTTAACCTACGCCAATGGACAACAATTATTTTTCAAATCGAGTATCAGGCAGTTTTAGCACTAGACGGAAGGTGATGTCCTTAAACTCCATTGGTCACGTCACTAACGACATTACGATCGGAAGGAACAACGTTCAGAAGTTAAGCAAATGCTGCATTGCTTTATGCATTGCAACAAAGGCAGCATTTCAAGCGTTCAGGGCCGGATTAAGCCTTGCGGGGCCCCGCGGAGCAGCCTTCATGCGGAGGAAATAGTAAAAGGAATTTTTAAGAGGTTCCTGTTAGTACACTTTTAGTACATAAAAATTTCGACGTTGATCTCAGGATGCAAGATGGTGATATATGATTGACGATAACGACAAAGGGGAATAATATTGAATGGGATGGAAATTGAACATGACACCGGCCATGCATGCAGATGAGAGCAGAATAAGAGAAGGGAAAAGCCATTTCATAAATTGTAGAAAGATCACATTATGGAATATAATATAGTAAATATTATAAATGAAGAATATAAAGAATGGGAAATGTATATAGGAACATGACCCTGCGTTGTGTAAAACATATACAAGTGTGATTGAATGCTAATTTGCTAAAATATGTGAATGAGAATTTAACTCGTTTATAAATGTTTCTTTTTCGTTTTTGTTTGTGAGTATACTGCATATGATTCAGGTTATTTTAATTAATTGTTGATAGAAATCTGATAGTTATACAATGTCATGTATTGAAAGTTGTAATGTTATGCAGATGAATGATTAGGAAATGCTTAAAAATTTCAATGATATTATGTTCGTAGAAATTCACAAGCAAGCACCTCCAACAAAGCGAGCTTTAGATTATTTCAATTTCTTAGAAAATCTAGAGATAACTCTGAACAAAATTAGTAATCTCTCTTTTAAATCCATTGTTGTATGTGGAGATTTCAATATTGATTTTCTGAGCGAATCCCACGAAAAAGAGCAGTTTCTCAATTTAATTCATTCTTTTAATTTAGATATTACAGTGAACGTACCTACATGGAATACTCTTAAATCCCAAACAGCAATACATCAAATCATAATTAACAAAACCACAACTAGATATGAAGTAATAACGATTAATCTAGGTTACAGTGACCACGATGCACAAATTCTTACAATTACTAATAACATGAATACTGACACAATAAATAAAACACGCATGTGCAGAGCATTTACTAAAGTTAACATTAAATTATTTACGGACTACTTGCTGAAAGAATCATGGGAGGCAGTTTATAACGCTATTGACACAAATGAAAAATATAATGTATTTTTCTCAAAGCTTTCATTTCTCTTTAACGCATGCTTTCCTATTAAAAAGAGAAAACTAAACATTTCACGAAAAAGTAATACTTGGATCACACAAGGAATTAGAACATCGTGTAAAAATAAACGTACTCTCTACTTTATTTCTAAACATCATAACGTATCACCCGGTTTCCACGTCTACTTCCGAGAATATAAAAGAATTTTAAGGAAAATAATAGTTCAGGCAAAAATAATGAAAAATAATGAGGATATTTTGAACGCTAGAAACAAAACTAAAGCAATGTGGAACATCGTTAAAAATTCGACCACGTCATCACGACATTTCGTAGAGAATGTTGTTTTAAAGGATAATGAAAGAGAAACAAGAAATCCAGAAAAAGTTGCGAATCTCTTCAACCAACACTTTTCTAGAATTGCGGTTGATCTCACAAAGGGACTAAAACCACAAAATTCAATATCACATGCTTCCCAAAAAAATTTCGGCACGATGTTTATTTACGAAACTTCTTGTAACGAAATCCTCAGAATAGTCAGTAAATTAAAAAATAAATATTCATCAGATTTAGATGAATTTCCGGATTGTTTATTAAAAACTTGTGCACCTGCCATTATACACCCATTAACTCACATTTTCAATGCTTCCTTGTGCACAGGAATATTTCCAGATACTTTCAAAACAGCAAAACTTAAGCCACTTTATAAAAAAGGGAACAAAAATGAAATTCAAAATTACCGGCCAATTTCTCTTTTGTCAGTTTTCTCAAAAATATTAGAGAGGCTTTTCTATACGCGAATGGAAACTTTTCTCAGGAAAAACGAAGCGTTTTCAGACTCACAACACGGTTTCAGGAAATCAAAATCTACGGAAACTGCCATTTTTTCTTTCCTTAAAGATGTTGCTTCATCAATGGATCAAAATGAAGAACCCATTGGGATATTTTTAGATCTTTCGAAAGCTTTTGACGTTATTAACCATAACATCTTGCTCTCAAAATTACCTTCTTATGGAATTCGTGGTATTGCCCTAGATTGGATAACCTCGTACCTTAAAAATCGATCTCAAAGAGTAGAAATACCGTACTGGCACGAAAGGACATTATTTACTTATCTCTCCAATTCTTTGCCAATTGAACATGGGGTCCCATAGGGTTCGATCTTAGGTCCTATCCTCTTTCTGTTGTACGTAAACGATATGCCCTCATCTATTAAAAACGGAAGAACAGTTCTGTTTGCCGATGACACGAATGTTCTTCGAAAAAAAGAAACAATAAATAGTACAATTTCAGAAGTTTCAAATTGGTTTTGTAATAACAAATTAATAGTTAACGAAGGAAAAACGGTCTCAATGCAATTTTGCATTTCAAATCGGCAATCGTATGCTCCATTAATAATGAACAATATGCAATTAGCTGATGTTAAGGTAACAAAATTTCTAGGTCTCTCAATTCAATCAAACCTCAAATGGAATGTACATATAACAGAATTAAACACTAAATTAAGCTCATTATGTTATGCATTCAGAATTCTTTCTAATTCTGTCAGCCTTCTTGCAGCTCGTTGCGTGTATTTTGCAAATGTACATTCCCGCCTGAGATATGGCATAATATTCTGGGGAAGCTCATCCTTTAGTTCCCAGACATTTAGATTGCAAAAGAAAATTATCCGAATAATGAAAAAATCCCATCCACGTGATACGTGCAAGCCTCTTTTCATTGAGCTTGGAATCTTACCATTGCCTTGCCTATTTATTTATGAGTCTGTAGTATTTGTCAAAACTGACTTACTTAACGGTGGGAACCTATTTTCATGTAACACTGATATTTATAGTTACAATACTCGACGTGGAAATCATGTTCATCAAGTGTCAGTATCAACAGCTCACTACAAGAAATCCACATACAATACATGTACGCTACTTTACAATGCATTGCCAGATGAAATTAAACAATTAAAATTGGTACACAAATTTAAATTAAAAGTAAAATCTTTTCTGCTGCAAAACTGTTTCTATACAATTAGAGACTATACTGATCGCCAAAAAGAAACATAATGTTTACTTTAACAAAAACAAGATATAGTATAACGAATTAGTTTACATTTGCATTGTATAATTTTAAAAAAAGACGCAATATGCTTGTAACAAATAATGTACTTCCGAGTCAATGACCCCCATCTCGATCAGGTTTTTGTCCAGTTTCCCTGATCCATTGAGGAAATGCTGAGATGGCCCCTTGATTTGCTTCTGGACGTAAATGTAGCTTCACTATGCGCACGTTTTGTTGAACTTTCCTTTGCTTGTAGTGGTAATAGAGCTTAGGGTGAATTTCTATTTTGTTAACAATACAGAAAAATCAAGCCTATTCGTTTCTTTACCGTTAAAAATAAGTTTTCTATAATTCGGACACGAAAATATCTAGTTTTTGAAATGTTAATCTCTCACTTTTTTAAATTTGTTATTATTATTATTATTATTAATATTAATATTTCCACTATTAATAGTTAAATTGTTGGGAAGGGATTCTGAAACTCAAGAAAGCGTGCGCAAATGATTTTCTCCCCCATACGTCACATACAGTTTTTGACTGTTTTTGACTAAATAAATAAAAAATAAATAAAGCTCTTTTCTCAACCTACTTACAAGACACTCACATCCTGATTTCCCAAAGGACATGTTTCTATCACATGTTGTTATAAATTTTCTTAAACTTATTAAATACGCTTTCTGTATAAAAGAGCGTTTGTAATCAAATGGCACAGCTAGACGCGTGGTGAGAAAAATTGACACATTTAAAATAATAATAATAATAATAATAATAATGTATGTATTTGGCGTTATTGGGTCGGTAGTCCGACTTCGCCGGCCAGCTATCGATGTCCTCCATGCCTGGTCCTTGTTAAATTCCCATGCTTGGGGGTAAGAGCAACATGAAGCGAACATGACGTATTTTCTTCACTACAACTGGCAAGATTCGTTTGCTTGAGCTTTTGTTCGCCACACAGCTGCAGAAACTGGGACGATTTTAAAGGAGGGCTACAACTCTATTTTTGCCTCGACTGGGAATCAAACCCGGGACCAACAATAATAATAATAATAATAATAATAATAATCATTATTATTATTATTATTATTATTATTATTATTATACGTATGTCCAAAGAAATATATAATTAGACTACACTAGGAAGAAGAAAAAAAGAAGACCCGAAAAATACATGGAATCAGGAAATGTATAAATTGTTGGAAACAAATACTCGGAATGAAGACGATTGCTATGATAGAGAACGATGGAAAACATTAAAATCAGTGTTCGTATAAAATGTAATGTTGTAACAGAAAAGGGATTCATTTCATTCTTTACATTTTAAAAAATACATAAAATAATAATACGAGGACGTCTCAACGGCTTCGGAGGAGGAGGAGGAGGATTGAGGAAGACGATGAAAGAGTCACTTCGAACACACACACACACCTCAAACAACAGAGACTGATCCGCAGCGGGCGGCTGCAAACAGTGCCTGTCTCCACGTTGGGAACGGCTGCATACACAATGGGAAGTAAGTGGAGATGGAAGGGTCAACAAACTTTGAACTTACTGTTATTGGCCCAAAGAGGATATAGCAGAGAAACTGAGTTGGCACATCAGGCCACTGATTAGAGTGAAGCCCCGAACCTTGCATTAGCCAGCGAAGGAGGTAGCTGCTTTCAGCAGTCAGTGAAAATCCCATAGGGTTTAGTAATGCCGACTGGTGATCGGAGAGACCCATTCTCGGCCCTGAGAGGGAATGTTCCGAGGCCATTGTGAGTCGCACTAACAGAAAACAGGAAATAACCCATTGGTTAAATATGATCTGTGAACTTGGACTTGCTTCCTGCGACACTTGACTTAAAACCAAAGAGCAAAATGGATAGAACAAGAAATGGAATGAATCTTAACGTGCCTTGTTCTACCAATGTCCCATACCTGCTCAGAAACCTAGCTAATGTCACCTTGTCGACTTCCGGCCATCCCACTAATGTTAGTCCTAGGGACCAAAGAAATAGGGAATTATGAAACGGATAGAGTTTATATCACTCTTAGTCGAGGTGTCTTCTAAATCAACGCACACCTCTAAAGTTCAATAAAAAATATTCCATGTTGAACAAAAATACTAAAGTCAAAACGACGCATCAAAGCTAATGGTAGTTGAGAAGCTAAAAGAGAGAATCCAAGCATGGACTCAACGAATAAGACTTTGAAAATGTACGGTAGATTTCCGTATACAGATTAGGTTGTTTGAAACAGCCGTGAAGAGTTTCTATTGCAATCTGACTCGAAAACCGAATGGCAATGCGAGGGTAACTATTCATATGTCATTTGATTTAGGAAATCTTTATACCACCTTATCCGGGGGTAGTCTTGGCGTAAGAACTTGGTTAAATTCCCAGGTCATTAAAAGAACTGAGAAGTGTAAGACATTGCTTTAGTGGGAACAGCTCATATTTTGCGCAAAGTATTGTAGAGACACCGATAGTCCCTAGATCTGCTCCTTAGGAAAATGATTGCAACCTAAGTAGATTTCATATAGAAACGACTCATAACATCTTTAGTTGTGAATTAGAGGAATAATAATAATAATAATAATAATAATAATAATATAATAATAATATAATAATAATAATAATAATATAATAATAATAATATAATAATATAATAATAATAATAATATAATAATATAATAATAATCAGTTCTGTTATGTATTGAAAATACCAAGTTAACAAACAAAGTTTTCGTTTATTTTTTAGTCAATCTGACTTACAACCAAAGTTCCGTTAATACAAAAGATGTCCAATATCCAGCCGGGTCACTAAGTCCTAATACGACAACCAACATCTCACTGCCGGGTCGATCACTAACGCACTATACAACTCTAATTCACCGATCACTTAGTTCACACCGTTCCACCGCCGGCCGCCGACTATATAGCGCCGCGCGCCGTAGCCTCGCTCCCTAGCAGAGGCTTCGCGCGCCGGCTGCTGGCTCCTGGTTGGCCGGCTCCCTCGCTGCTCTGCTGGTACACGTCGCCGACGCCACGGCGCGCCAACTTTTTGGCGCGCGTTTTGACGTGGCGGACACCGCCGCAACAAGTTCATTCCCAACTGTTGTATGCGGCCCCAGAGTGGGCTGATAAACTAGGTAAAATTTGCGTGAAATCGAAGTACACGCATGTACGTAGGAGGATGGCGCTGAAAATAGTGTCAGCCTACCGCAAGGTCTCTGATAACGCAGTAGGATACTGGCTAGTGTACCTCCTGTAGATCTGTTGGCGAGAGAACACAAAGCCATTTACGACGAAGTGAAACTATCTAAGCCCGTTCGGGATGAGCCTGTGCGCAGGACGGAAGAGGATATCAACAAGAGATCTCTCCTGGCACAATGGTAAGTGAGGCGAGACAGTGACACCGAAGGAAGGTGGAACTACGTGAAAATACTTCGTATGAAACCGTAATTCAGCAGAAGGCATGGGAAGGGAAATTACTTCTTTTCCCAAGTGCTCTCAGGACACGGCTGCTTTAAATCTTATCTGTTTAGGTTTAAAAGAACAGCTGACCTCAACTGTGAATTTTGTGGATACGAAGACGATGATTCCATGCAAACTACACTTTTATGTGAAGCATGGGATACTCAGAGAAGACAATTTAACGAAGCCATAGACGTGAATAGCTCCCCATGAAACATGGTGTAACTTATGCTCAAATCAGATAACGAGTGGAGCATAATACATGAGTTCGTTACCTTCATTATGAAAAGGAAAGAAGAAAGGCTTCTATTGGTAATTAGGAAACATTTAATTACCTAGCGACCATATGACTTTTCGCAGTGACTATCCAAAGCGATGTCACCGCGGTCTGCATCATAATTCATCGATAGCGTGAATATGCACAGAAATTTCCAAGAGGAACACACAACACACGACTTATCGTATCGAGGTACGCCTGCCTCTGAGAGGTCCAGCACCGGCTGAGTTAGCATAGACCCAGCATTGCTGCTGTATCTGTAGCGATGTTTGACTGAGACGTCTTAGGATTCGAGTCCTACATTATGTGGCGTCACACGGGTGTAATCAGTACACAGACGAGAGTGGGTTGAAATAACAGCAGGTTTATTTACAATTTAGACCGTAGTCACAAATAATCAATGCACTGTATACAATTAACTAACTAAATAGACCCCACTGCTAGAAGAGATATTTACAATGGCTACCACACCGCAACATACTATCAAATGTTTCGCCGTGCGTAGTACCACCTGCCCTGAGACCGACTACATGTCTTACTAGTCACGACAATAACTGCCGGCTTCTTGCGCCGCGTGCACGTTCGCCCCACTCACGGACGACCTAAGCTGCTGCTGCCAGGATACAAGAAGAAGGAGCTATTGTTCTCACGGTCCTTAAATAGCCCTCGCGACGCTGCCCACCGCCTCCATTGCCTCCACCCTAACGCCCGCACACCCTGTCGGAAAAGCCACGTGCGCCACGTGTTTCTGCCTTTGTCTACGCATCCGGTGCACACCTCGCGCCACGTGCCCACGCTGTTTCAGCGACACGACGCTACAATTAACTACAGACAGGTACAATTCACCGTCTGCCTGAAGGAGAATTCTAACGGTCAGCAACTCTGATCGGATGTTTTCTGTGATTTCTCTTATCAATATGAAGTAAATGTCGCAACTGTACTCAAGCAAACAGACCACGGACTGGATCTTTTCTACCCCTTCCATGCCCTATCTTCTCCTTTTACACATACACGTACATGCAGTACACTATCACACATGTCGGGAGCCCATTCGGAGCCTTAGAGGTCGCCAGGAGGGGCCGTACTCCGTTGAGGGAGATACCTGATGGCGAAGATCCCATACAAGCAGACTTGTAGGTCGGCGGTTCTTGTAGCGCTCCAACGGGATGGAACACCGACATCTTCCGAGAGAGAGAAGCACTACTCTAATGGGACAAATTTCGACCGCAGCTGCCGTGGTCGGAAACCATCAATTAGTAAGAGGTCCTGAATCCTTCCTATTGTCTTGTTCTTGTTGCAGTTGTGACTACCGCCATTGAGCCATTCCCCGGTTGGATCGACAACATCAACGGCCCCATGGGTATGATGGTGGGCGCCGCGAAAGGCGTGATGCACTTCGTCTACAGCGACCCCGACTGCTATAGCGACCACATTCCCTGCGACGTCGTCGTCAAGGGGCTTATATTGTGCAGCTGCGAGATCGCCAGGAAGGGGTGAGATTCCTTGGAATACCCAAGGTGTTACTTCATCGCATACTACTTACGCGGAAAGTATTGAAAAAGCTGTAACAAAAATGGCAATTTTCTACAAACTATTGTGGAGCCCTCTTATTGAAAAAGTGAATAAACCCATTTCCTTTTCTTATGTAAATAATAAATATCTACCTCTAAAGCGTTGTGTGGTCAGAATCCCCGTTTTGTGGGTATTTGATAGCGAAAAATCAGTTTACGACACAACTTCCATCTTCGTAGGTCCGTGCTCAACATTAGCACCTAAATTGTTCAGACAATTTTCTTTCAAATTGATAATCTTTGATCGATCTGACCGAATTCGAAGCCCTGCGAGTTTGAAACGGATATTTTGAATTTTGGGGAATTCTTTCCATGGAGACTCATTTTCAAAATTCTCTCAACAATACTTCCAATTCTTTTTTTATTAACCTATGTCCTCGGATAGTGTAGAGAATGCAAAAAATGGCAAAGTTGTCATTTTCGTTGAAATTTTTGAATTTTCGATTTTGCAACAGAATAAAAATCTCGAGGTAAATCGGGTAAATTCGTTCTCCAACAAAATAATGTTTTAATATATTCATAAATACATTTCTGTAATATTAAACTATATCATGAATCTATATCGTAAAATAACCCCTAACCAAGCGTTATTGGGCAATACAAACTAAAATTTTGAGATCAAATACATCTAAAAACGTTTCTCGCACCGTAATCTATAGGATGAAATCTAAAACTTTCTATTACACGTTTGCTAGTCCGGCGTTTCTCTATATTACCCCACCTGCTCAGAGACGTACAGATTCTGCAATTAATGTAAATGAGACAGACGCAGAGAGACTGAGACAGGGTCAGACGGGATCAGACGTGGTACGCAGCCTGGGACAGAAGATCGAAGAGAGAGATGAAGGCCAGAACTATATATATATATATATATATATATATATATATATATATATATATATATATATATATATGCTGAAAGTATAATGCGAAAATATTTCCACTGTGAACAGAATTCGAAATCCTGGCGAAATTATATGTAAATTATACAGAATTTCCTTGTATAATGCGGAATCTGTCCAACATGGAAACGGACACAAATATCTTGTGTATTTTGTCAAAACGTCCGTAACGCAGAAAAATCCATCCATATGTCTGCCATTGTTCTCGTTTATTGTTTCCAGACGCCCAGCGGGAACTTAGGTAAGGGTGAAAGGATTTTGTGCAGGCGTCACGGGGTATTTCTGGAACATTCCTTGTTCATTTTTGAACTGTTTCATGGAAAAGATTAAATAATTGAAGCTAAAGACAGGGACAAACTGTCACTGCGGGAAATAATGTCAAAGTTCAAATGTGGCAAAATGCAATTAACAATGGAAATATGAAGAAAGAAATTGGACAAGTGACATTATTTGTGGACAACGCCACGCCATTCAAAGATGTCCCTTTTGGACGTGTAGCTCGCTCTTTCCTGTCCTATCCTCACCCCTTTACTTACACACACAACATGCACTACACTAAAACGTATATCAGAAGATAAATCAGGAGCTAAGAACGTGTCACGGCAAGGACAGTATTCCGCTGGTGGGAGATACCTAGTTGGGGAAAGCCTCGATAATCAAGACGTAGGTCGGCGTCCGGATCTCACCATCCAGCCGGGGAAGATCACGCCACCTCCCAAGGAAAAAAACCATGCACTACATTTACTAGACTCTGATCTTAGCAATTGACGCCTCCAGATACATGAAATGCTCAATCCATCTACCCGGCAACTCCCGTCTATTGCGACCTGAGTGGAGGATGTGTGTCTGCGCAGGGTGGGGCCGCCGCTCGTGTACCAGGGAGCCGAGGCAGGGACGCTGCGCATCACCCTCGGCCACCTCATGGCCACCTCGCTCGAGCTCACCGCCTCGCTGCCCTTCTCGGACACCCTGTACCACCCGTGCTGCCGACTGACCAGACACCGCCTGTTCTTTCACGTGCAGTTCTTCTTCTTCCATCTGCTGCCGGCGATAGTCGTCGACGCCATGCTCTCCGCCACTGGCCGCAAACCCATGTGAGTGCAGCACTGGTTATCAGCGCCTTGCCAGCATCCTACGTGAGCAAATCCCACTCACGGACCGACCTGGCGCCGTCACAGGCCTCCCCCCTCCCGCCGTCGTCAAGACGCTTTCTGCGAGGGGACGAGAGCCCGTGACCCGTCGCGCGCCACACCATCCCGACTGCATCCCTCGCTCAACATTTCCTAAACCGTTTGCTTACCTCTCCAAAAAGGTTTAGCTCGACAGCTTCCTGATCCGTTTTCCTCTTTAGTATGGGTATTGACTTCTGTGTTCATCGTCGTCTGCTTCGTATTGTATTGATAGAATATAACTGAACCACTTCTGTTTTTGAGAAAATTTTGCACTTCTTTTAGAGCATTGCAAATGTTGAAAACCTCGCTTAAAATCTGTGGAAAATAGAATTGAAACTTTCTCTCACGAGCATTTTCTTACTCCTATGACTTTACATGGTTTAGGCGGTTCATTGGTTATGGTGGTTTGCATCGAAAGAACGCTAGTGAAGTTCGTGGTCTTAATATACAACAAATACGTGAGTACTAATCAATTATTCCTTATAGACTCAGCACTTCATCATAACAAAATTCTGGATAAGCACCAGTGGCGTAGCTTCCAATTAGGCTGTAAGGCGGAGCTTATCCAAATATTTTATGAAAAACAAAAAAGGCTTTTCGTTTTAAAAAAGTTCATCACTTTATAATGTATTTATTAATAATTTTCAAATGAACAATCACATGATTCGTCTGGCTTTGTAGGTTTGGCATCTTGTACTTCCCGCTCAATTGCGAACTTACGCGAGAGAGAACGAAGGCTGTGGCCTTTCGGAGCCTTCAACGCATGCGCAGAACGTGTGTCCGCAGACGCAGATATTATGTTCATACAGACAGCTTGGTTCCCCCGAAAGCCCTCCTAAGAGGGCATTTCGGCAATCCTCGAGATCAGTCGGGGCCAGTGGCGGGCCCTCTCACGCCAAAACAGTGAGCCGCAGGTGGTACGATTTATGACAATCGGTACCGTGCAGACGCAATTCGTTTAATTCACACTTTTGAAGAGAAATGTCTTGTAGATGACGAGAAAATTTGATTCTTAATATTTTCCTTATACACCAAAATAAGTACTCTATTATTAATTATAAAATTTAAAATATCTTAATGACTCCTGAGAATAACAAGGACAAAAAGAAGCAAAATAAATCAGTCGGTAATTATAGTAAACATGTTACTTACCTATTTGATTCTATCATTTTTAAACCGTCTTTGCGGACATTGGAACCCTGGTGGGCTCTCCACACTGATCTAGTTCTACCAGGGGGACATTCGTTTGAGTCGTGCACACTACTATTATTGCACATTACTTCATCAGGAGGACGAATCCCCGGAGTGGGCACCTAGCCTTTTCGGCTCTTATCCTCACCCCCCACCGGCGTATGCACACCAACGGGCTGACGGCCGGATACAGGAAGTTTACCTTCACGGCAACCTTCCCATATAAAGCCTGGGTGGGGCCGCCCTGCCAGCTCAGAGCTACTAGCTATCCAGGCTAGTACCGGAGTCTCGACAATGCGCCACTCACATGCGCCGGGAATAAATTCCCTCCTCTTTGCCCAGAGTATCGGGCCACTGCCACGACGAATCCGAGAGCCTAACTGGGGGCCACCCGGACTAAGGCCCGGGCGGCTCGGAGCCCCCATCCCGTCTCCCAATTGCTTACCGCCAGCTCACGATGTGGGTAACACCGGTACCAGGGGGACCATGGGGGACTGTGAAATAAATGTTTGCGGCCAGGGAAATCAATGATTGTCTAACATGCCGATCACTGTCCTGGCTCTCTGTGGTGGAGCGAGGCCGCTGTTCGCCCCTCGCCACTCGCGTCACCACTGACGCCAGTCGCTAGCCAGCTGCCGACCTGGAGACTACCCCCACGACGCTGCAGCCACTGAACATGTCCACCGCAGACGTGGACGAAACGTTTGGCTCTTCAATGCCAACTGGACCACGGCCTACCAGCCCGGAAACTTTCACTCATATTATTAAGGTGTCTCTTGTAACAGTTTTCTGGTTTATCGGTCTTGGTGGTAGTGGGTTGTTCCTTCTCTATCCAAGAGAAGTTGGGAGGGTTTCTAAGTCAGGTGTCGGGTGTATTGCTTGTTTCATCCACAGCCTGGGGTTTCTCCTACCGTACAGTCCTACTTTCCGATGGATACGAGTTTGCATCATCGTCTTATGTTAGGCATGTCTCTCCTCACTAACGTAGTGACGGTGCACCACTGTGTTACAGGTTGATTCGCCTGCAGCGACGAATCTACTCGGCCAACATGGCGGTTTCGTTTTTCGCCCTACAAAACTGGGACTTCTTGAACAACCGCTTTCTGGATCTAGAGAAGCGGCTGCGGCCAGAGGACCGCGAGGGATTCTCCTTCGAATTGGAAAGCATAACCCCTGAGTCCCTCCTCTGGGTGGCGCTGCGCGGCACGCGGCGCTACCTCCTCAAGGAACCTGACAGCAATTTGCCACAAGCCATTGGCGCTTACAAGAGGTATGCACTGAAGGCATGAATGAAAGGAATGAACGAACGAATGAAAGGGATGATAATTAATGAAACGAAAAATGATGATAAATGAAATGGATGATGGTGAAATGTTGGTTGCTTGATTAGTGATTCCGGGCGCGTCAACAGCTTAGGTCATTAGTCTCGTAAGTGTAGTGCATGTTGTTTTCCTCGGGAGATGGCTGTTATCTTCCCCCCGCTGGATGAGGAGATCCGGCGCCGACCTACCGTCCGCTGGCGGAGTTTCCCCCTAACCAGGATTCTCCCACCAGCGGGGCACCGCCCCAGTCAGGACAAGCTCTAAGCTCCCGACCTGTCTCTCGGAATATGTGGTAGTGTCGGGCATGTTAGTGTGTGTGTTTGTGTGTGTGTTTGTGTGTGTGTGTGTGTGTAAGGGGAGAGGATAGGACAAGGAAAAGGAAGGACAGATCGCGCGCGGTCCGTGGCCAGTTTGTTAGGATACTGCTCCGGCATTCGCCTGGTGTTGATCAGAGAAACCACGGAAAACTACCGATTAGAGCATCCGGCCACTAGAATTCTCCTCCAGGCAGCGACTGAATTCGACCTAGCTGAAAAGCTAGTGTCGAAAAATCCTGCCGCCGTCAGGACTCGAACCTAGGACCTCCCGGCCAGAAGCGCTGCAGTGACATCGGTTCAGGCAATTTCATTGAAATGTTAGCCAATCTAAAAAATGTTTTAAACATAATTATAAATATTGCTTAAAAATATGTATTAACTATGAAAACAAATAAAATTTCGCAATGAAAGTTCATAGCGGATGAGATATCTGTCATATATCGAATAAGCTAGTTTAAGCCTGACCATTCTTTTTATATGTATTAAGAATTCGCAATGATATTTCACATTGCAATGGAGGTTCCCTAGTGAATTTCTGGGTTAGAATTTTAAAACAATGTGCAATTTTACTGAATTTATAAAGAACAAATATTTTAAAATTCACATTGATACTTAGGAGGTCCGCTAGTGATCTTTAATTTTGTAACAAAAAAATCTGTTTGCATGCACTTACTAGCATAGAGGAAGAGAGAATGTAACGCGATTTCACATGTACTCGCATTCGTAGTATATTATAACCTAAAAACATCAAATTAAAAGTTTTAGAAAGATGTTCCTGAATTATTGAATGATAAATTGAATTGAAAATATTAACTTACAGTTTATTCTGAAATTTCTATACTTGTGTAAATGAAGTAGTATTTTTTGATGTGTGATTCTACTCATGTTATCTTTCAACACGCAAAATTGAATGTTTCTATATTTGAAACCCTTAACACTACATTCATCCAAACCAAAGTACTTTACAACAAACAAAAATTTAATAGTATGTTGTTTTTTTTTAATGGTAATGGTTAAACAAGAGGAACACATAGTTTCTGATTTTTGGTGTTAACAGGGGACTTTAAAAAAATTAATAATACAGCTAGCTATTCGGTTGATCAACATCCCTTTGACAGAAAAGCAGAAATAATCTTTTGGGCGTAATGCACCTTGAAAAATAATTTGTTTATAATCAATTTCCTTCCTATATGATAAATATATCGACTTGCAAATTGCAGGACTTGAAAGAGAATATAAAAACAAAATAAAAGTTATGCTCATACTCGCCGTAAGACGAATTTAGCGTAATTAAATTGGCCACAGAATTTGTTTACAAGCAAGTGCATTTTAAGCGTATGTGGCAGGCAAAACCGCAACATTCTAGAACTGTTTTTTTCACTATGCTTGTGTAGAGCGAATGAATGAAGCGCAAACAAATGGGGTCATTGTAAGGTGTTAATTTCTAATAACCAAATACACATATCTCGAGAACGAAATATGATAGTACCGATCGGATTCCGGAATTTTGCATCGCATTTAAACGCCTTTCAGATGAGACAATAAAAAATTTGCAGTATTTGCAAATTTATAAACAATTTCCAACTTTTGAAAATCTAAAGAGGGAGAGTCTCCCGATGACCCAGAGCCGAAAATCGCGAATTAACAATTTTGCAACAATTTATAATTTTATAAACAAATTCGAAATGTGTTAGAACGTCCGGGAAGGGTCCTCAAATTGTGCCTGAAATGAACCTATCAAAATAGTTTGACAGGAGTTACAAATCGATTTATAAAAGTTAGAACAATTGTTGCTAAAATGCGAAATATTTCCTAGTCTACTGACAGTAATTGTGGACGGAAAACCTCGCTCAGAAAATTTTTTTTGTCGTGGCGTACGCGCAGGCAAAATCTCTTCTTCGGCAGGGAAATTTGACGATATTTCCGCTTCGTACGTAAACGAACTAGCCCCCTCCCCCTGAGACAGCGTGCTTTCTACCACTTGGGATGTTGCACCAATCGCAGACAACTGTGGTTCTATCTGCTAGCGATTGGTCAACTCGTCCCTCCCCCTGGCCACGGGGTGTCCAAATTTGGCGGCGCAGTTGGGAAGATAGAATTTTGCCGGCCAATTTTTGTGAGGGAAAAGGTACATGTGAATGTAGTGATGCGTAGAAATCACCATTACTGAAAATATTACCGACGTGATTGACAAGTCAAAAAAATTACTTTTTTAACAACAAAGAATTGAGGAATATTGCGTTTATGTCATCGTATAGGATACATTTCGCACTACCCATACCATCATTTAAAGAAAAAAATTGGAGCCGCGGTTTCCAGAAATTTTATATGATATTATTTAAACATATGTTCTCATAAATACAACTAGAGTTGCAAGGAATGGCACAGACTTTCTCGTAGTAAAGTTTTCTAATTTACTTTGTCTGTACTGGTACTGTACAGTCTTGCCCCTCCTTGCCTGCTGCCATCTATCGCCGTCCAAACTACATTTTTTTGAAATTTTCTCAAGTTTTCTGATTCCAAATAACAGAACCGCCGTTTTTTGAAAAAAGGTTTTTAAAATGACGGACGGACCAAACAGTTTATATTAATAGGGGAAGGGGTATTCTGACCGCTTTCTGACATCATTACTGAGGCTTTGAAATCGCGTAACGATAGGATTTTTTTAGTTTGTGACGAGGGGAAGGGCATTCTCAATAGCTTAAGTTGTAACCTTGGAGTCATGTTATGACGTCATGAGTGATACCTAAGTAACTAATTCGTTTACAAATGGCAATTAGCATGAAAGTTACATTTCAAACATTAAGAATTCTTTGCCAAAAGAAATTTGGGAAGAAGCCCTGGAAAGCATAAAATGAATACTGGATAGATGAAAAAGATGCAAATTTTGTTTGCGAGTCTGTTGTTCCTTTCAATCTGTCGGAGTAGGTTAGTTAAGTTACTACAATGCACATGCTAGAATAAAGACGATAGTTATGATGCAATCTTTTTTAAACATTAAGTCCACAACGTGTAAAACATCCACATTATGGTGTACATATTCAAAATTAAAGGCAATGTGTAAATTTGTGTGTTCGTTTAAGAGGACATCCGCGACATTTCTCGCTGATAATGATGGTGATATTTGACATGTCATGGAGGGTGGCGATCTTCAAATGTGGCTGAATATTACATTAAAGAATCAGTGAATAATAAGATTAAAATTGCAACAAGATATTGGTTAGTGCAGAAACTAAAGAAAAAATACGCACTTCAGAATTAAATACATCTTCTGGAGTGTGACAAATTTATCCAACTGTACTATTAATATTTATATTAATAAAAACTAATTAGATGTTCTTTGTTCTTATTGTTAAATATTATCGAATAACAGCAACATGTAATTATAAAGGAGTAATAAGTTAATAAATTAGACTTTAAAAAGCAATAAGTGCAATAAACAATATATTTGATTTTACTGCGATCACTGTATCTATTTGCATAGTACTACTGCCTTCTCTATAGTCCATAAATGATGATAAATGAGGGCTGTGACTATTATGTCAGTGATGACTCATATTTCGTGCAGAAATAGCTATGACGTAATGATTCGTACCATAATATGAACGATTTTGTTAATGGAAAAGAGTTGTTGATAATGCTGGTATATAAAAAATGATTTTATGGTTTACTAGTTCATTGCTGTGTTTCTGAACCTGAAACAAAACACGTAATGGTATTTTTAATACCCTTGCGAGCCTTTCTGATTCTTTATGCCCTCGGATCTTTTGAATACTTTACAGCCCGCTCTAATACCAACTCAACACATTCAACATTTTTATTCATCAGATTTATTAAAGTTCAGATGTAATCAAATACAATAAATAAATTGTATAAAGCTCAAATGAGTAAAAAATCGTTATAAGCTTTATTTCCTTAACTGATATGAAAATTGAAATTTTGGAATGTTCCCTTGAATTTAAAATTGCCTCCAGTCACTCATCTTTCACTGTTTTGTATCACTTTTTTTAGAGACATATGTGCTTCTTCAGTAGCAGTAATACTCGTGGTAATAAGATGTACAAGGCACATTGACTATTATCCCCAAAATGTTATCTTTTGATATTATGGAATGTTCTAAATAACTTTTGGCAATAAAGGCAAGTTATCTAAAAGTACCGTGACATCAGCGCTATTCACACTGTTATTCACACTAATATAACTATCAAATACACCATAAACATTTTCATATATTTCTTGAACTTTTACTGGAAACTACTGTCCGCAGCTTGGTTAGCTTTTGCGGGAATTTCTGCAGGAACTTCACAATATTATTTAATATTGTACGAAAAAATCAGTTCAACAATGATTATTTAATAGTAATTAGATACAACCTCTGTTTTGTTTATCTAACGTCGTACAGACAAATGACAGTTATAATTCGTGTTTTCACTTAGACGCAACAAAACGTATAAACAATTTCGAATTCTCGTTTTGTATCCACCGCGGGCGTTACTAAATGTTTTTACCCCTCAGGCGACTTCCAACCCCTCGGCCCTGGGGTTTGGAAGTCGCCCTTGAGGCAAAAACATCTACTTAACGCTCTAGAGACCTAAATAACTATTTTCTCACTATCAACAAAACAAGCCCAATTTTTCGACAAAGTGAATGTTATTTATAAGAATCCAGTTTTGCTTGTGGTGAACTAACTGAACGGAGACCTCTCCAGATTTATCAAAGTTTTATAAATGAAACTTTCTCAAACGAATTTGTTCTACACTATGTTTTGAAAAAGTATAAATATTGTTTTCCTAAGTGAGAGTTTAAGATGCTTTAAAATCAATAACTATTTGAAGAGACAATCTATTAACTACTCTGAAGAGTTTTAATTCTTCTGTTTATAAATGTAAAACACATGGCACAGAACGAGCTGATAGATTGTATGTATGAAGTGTATTTGACGGAAGTAAAGAAAGACATAGACGTAGCTGATTTCGTTTCTCTGCAGGGTCATGAAACATCCGACATGACAAGTCGAAGTTAACTCGTCTTAATTTTACTATATGTTAAAGGATACAAGCCTATTGAAGGATATATTCCTTTTGTAGAGGTGCTTAATCGTAAAGCGAATGGGACTCTGAGAGAAACTAACAACAAAACTGAAAAAAATTCAACATATTGCAAAAACCCCATTGCTCAAGTATACGAAGGAGCCACGGTAATGAGTGGTAATAAAGGGAGTGTTCAAACCCTTTTGAAATAAACATTTACTTATGCCAAGTAAGTTCATTGCTACGTCCACCAATTAAATTTGATTATCAAACAGGCTTCTTAAAAAAAGGAAAGTTATTTTTTTATAAACCCAACAGGATTCACAATATTCTTTTCTTCTTTGCCAAAACGTAGTGACTTGCTTCCTTCAGTGTGCAGGAGTCGCATTCACACTCTTTTGACAACACGATGAAAATGAAAATGAAAATGAACGGCGTACCATTGACTGATGTTAAGGCAACAAAATTTTTAGGTCTCTCAATTCAGTCAAACCTTAAATGGAACGTCCATTTAAATGAATTGAACACAAAATTAAGTTCATTATGATAAGCGTTCAGAATTCTTGCAAATTCAGTCAGCCTTCATACTGCTCGTTTAGTATATTTCCCGAATGTTCATTCCCGCCTGAGATAAGGCATAATATTCTGAGGAAATACATCTTATACCTCCCAGACTTTTAGATTACAAAAGTGAATTGTACGAATAATAACCAAATCCCATCCACGTGATTCATGTAAGTCTCTCTTCATTAATCTAGGAATTTTACCATTACCGTGTCTGTTTATTTACGCATCAGTGGTTTTTGTCAAAAATGACTGGCTTAAGGGCGGGAAAATATTTTCAGAAAATGCCGATGTCTATTACTATAACACTCGACGTAGAAATCATATTCATCAGGTGACAGTATCAACAGCTCATTACAAAAAATTCACATACAATACATGTACATTATTTTACAACACTTTGACAGATGACATTAAACGATTAAATTCAATAGAAAAGTTTAAATCCCAAGTGAAATCGTTTCTGCTGCATAACTGTTTCTATACAATTAGAGACTATACTGAGCATCACAAGAAAAGTAACATTAATTTTAACAATGATACATAATGCATTATTTACCATTTGGACTGTATAAATGTGTATAAACAACCTGTAACAAGTATTGTACTACAGCCTCCTGGTCAATGACCCCCAGCTCGATCAGGTTTTTCGTCCAGTTTTCCTGATCCATTGAGCAAATGCTGAGACGGCCCCTTGTTTTGCTTCTGGACATAAATGTAACTTCATTTTCTGTGCACGTCTTCTAGAATTCAGTGGGAAATACAATTATTCAAATTATCGTTTCCATGTTGTCGCGGCAGGAAGTATTATTCCGAAGGACAACATGATAGCCAAAATTGATTGCTTATTTATCCTTGAAAATAGATTTTATTACTTTTTTTAGAAAATTTAAGTAGTATAAGACTTAGTGTATGGATCACAGAATTTTGAAAATGTGCACACAATTCACTTTTCCCCATAGCGCGTCATACGCAGTTTTAACTGTTTTTTGACGTAAAATAAATAAATAAATAAATAAATAAATGAAACTTTCAGTACAGAGTTTTGAACAGAGTTAAAGAGAACAAAGCGTCGATATTGTAATGTTTTGAGAAAATTGAAGAGGAATATGGATGGGACGATGTTACAGTGCGAGAAGCTTGTGATCAGAAAAGTTTGTTACAATAAAATGAATTCTCATTTTTTCTTATAATTTTTTCTACAATGTTAAGAAATATGTCGTCATCCTCTACAATACCATTCAGAATCAGAATATAAGGTTTGTGAAAGTACACAACGCTTTACACCATTTTGAGACAACATTTTCTGATATTCGAGAGAAACCTGAAAGATATCAAGCGAATGCTGAAGATGAATGTGTGAATCGAAAGGATGTAGACCAGAATCTGAAGGAAATCTTAATATAGACGTATGTCACGTTATTGCAAATAACAAATCACGTTAATAAAGAAGTATGTGACGTTATTACATATCAACTTAATACGACAATAATCTTAATTGTACAGTTATGTAGGTGGAGGGTCGCTAACCTATATCTTAAACATAAACTTACACTAAGGTTACAAACTACTATTGCATTTTACGCCACTTATTTACATTATTTACACACTTTTGTACTGTGATATACAAATTTTCTCTCTAGATAGATAGATAGATTTATTAAAGTTCGCTTTGAGCTACTGCTCGGTGGCAAACATGACTACAACTACATATACGACGATTACAAAACTATTACGAATATTTACAAATGTAATTACAATTAGAATTAGAGATTAATTTTGAGTTATCTGTAAGTTGATTTATAAGCTTTTCTAACACTTCACTCCACTTCACTTCACTTCACTTCACTGCGATGCACTACACTGCACTCCCCTCCCATGCCCCCCACCACACTACACTACACTTAACTTCACTGTATAAGGGAATGACCATATTAATAATAATAATAATAATAATAATAATAATAATAATAATAATAATAATAATAATAACGATTATAAAAATAAAACTAATAATATCAATAACTTAAAAGTTACATCAAAACCAGTAAGTGTTAATAATTATATCAATAATAATAATAACAATAGTAATAATAACAATAATGATAAAAGTCTCAGTATGATGACCTACATAGAATTAAGTATATTTTTAAATTTTACTACATTAGAAGGAAGAGTCTCTAGTGCTTTTGCAGGCAGTTTGTTCCAATCTACAATAGTGCGATTC